>JAJMJL010000023.1:0-93488 GCA_030563645.1 Saturnispora halmiae | reverse complement strand
TTGAGAAAGTTGTTGAAGAGCCATTTGATATCACCACTGTCACCCGTGATGTCCCGTCCAAATTTACCACATTCCTCACAACTGATATCGATGGAACATTGACTACCGGCTATGTAGTCGTGGAGCCATACCCAAGAACAACAATTACATCTGGTACTCTACCTAATCCTACAACGTATACTACTACCGTTACCAAAAGTGATACCACATATGCAGAAATTGTTGTTGAAGAACCGTTTGGAATCACTACCGTGACCCGTGATGTTCCTTCAAAGTTCACCACATTCATCACAACTGATATCGATGGAACATTGACTACCGGCTATGTAGTCGTGGAGCCATACCCAAGAACAACAATTACATCTGGTACTCTACCTAATCCTACAACGTATACTACTACTGTTACCAAAAGTGATACCACATATGCAGAAATTGTTGTTGTTTATCCTATTCCAAAGACCAATACAACTAGTACAACGACTGTTACTGATGTCACGGTAATCACCGTAACTAAGCCATGTGATCCACAAAACACCACTGTGACAAGTTTCACCACTGAAACTATTACAGTACCTTGCGAGACTTTGACAGTTCCAGGTCCAGTCAGGACTACCAAGACAATTACAGTTACTGACAGTGATGGTGACATTGTTAGTATTGATGTTGAAGTCGTCAAGCCAACTACTGAAAGTAATATTGAACCAACTAAGACGGGTTCAATCACTGAAACTGGTTCAACTACTCTTACTTCATCCACAACCTCAACAGGTTCCACTTCTAGCTCGATTCCTCCAGCAGAATTTAATGGTGCATCCTCCAATTTTGTTTCTTTCTGGTACTTTTTGACATTATTGGCTTCCCTTTCTGTTATCTAGATTTCTATCGTTAATCTGTTTAATTTCAATTTTTTTCAACTTCATTAGCTACTCCAGTCTTCTAAATTGCCGGTAAATCGTAACTTGGTGTGACAACCATCCAAAACCCTTTCAAACCCGTTTTTAACTGTCAAATAATCCCATGATTTTTCTCAGTTGAATAATTTTTAGACAAATTAACGATTCACTCTTTTTTGACGCTTCAAAAAACCGGTACTTTGAGAAAAACAAATTTACCTAATTTTCTGTCAAAAAATAGATCACTTGGTTTTTTTCCTTTTTTGAAGTTTCGCTTATTCGGCTATCGGCTAATTTTTTTCACGCCTTTTTGAATATTAGAATAAGGTTAGCAATAAACGCACATGCATTATACAGCTGAATAAGAAAGGATCTTTAGGGAAAAAAACCGTGTTAACCTTTTTTCTTCTAGTTGTTTTTCAATACTAAAATTTCGTTGTTTTTTTGACCATGAGTGTAGCTAAGCGGAAATTGTACAGCAATGGTAAAATAATTTATAGTGTTATTTTTGTATTATATTTATTTTCACTATTCCAGTATTGGTAAAGCAATAAGTTTTTGAAAAACAAGCAATCGTTAATTAGCATCTGAAAGACATTTTGTAATTCAGCTGTTATCCATTTTTTTGTGTGTCAATATCCTCGAATTTAACAACAGTCAATTTTTTGAAGAGCTTTGCCCGCAATGGTATGTATATTTCCAAACTTCCCTAAACCTAGAGGGTGATGATCATCCAACAAAATAGTGACATCTGCTTTCAAAATTTGCAAAACTATTATTTAGCTGGCTAAATATCCTAATTTAGTAATATATGCGACTTATCCGCAATTTTTTTGACATTGAAAAGCTTTAAAAAACTTTTACTTTGTCAAGCAAAATTGTCAGTTTCTTAATTTGAGTTCAAACCACAACTTCCTTAAAAAATGCAATTGCTGGGTTTTTTCAGGTCCAAACAAAAAAAATTAAAGCAGAAAGCATCAGGAGCAAATAAATTGATTTTTTCAATTGAAACTTGAATCTAAGCTTTTCTATCTTATTCATCTACAGAATTATTTTTTCCAAATAGCTATGGATTGAGAGGAATAAATGAATTTATTTAATTTTATAATTGAGAGAAATAAATTAGCAGAATTATCCCTTTTTTCAGTACTAGTCTGAGAAACTTTTTGACTATAGTAATAGTAATTAAATTTTTAATTTTTTAGCATTTCTACCTCTACAAAGTAATTAACCAAATAATATACTATTATAATGAAGGATGTTCATCAATTGCACAATACTCTAATGAGGAACAGCCCTAAAAAATTCACGATCGTCTTTATTCCCAAATTCATGTTTCAGATAGAGGTTTTACCATACTTTATTTCTCCATGCAAAAAAACATTTACACCTCATTTAAGAATTCTTAAATTTTGATGTTTGCCTATGATAGAGGTCACTTATTTCCTCTTATGTCATTTTTACTTATCTTACTATAAATACCTTTCAAAATATATTCATTTTAATTCAGGGTTTTTGTATTACCTCGGGTCGAAAGTTAGGCCAATAAGATGTTAAAAGCTGAATTGATAGGATTTTGCTGTAATTTTAAAAATAATTTCCTTCAGTTGCATTGCTAGTTTATAAATCTTTCTGAACATATTTAGTAATTCCATACTTATAAAGTGTTCCAAAATTATTTCAATGAGCATTTATATTTGGTTTATTGTTTACTTAATTATAAATTGCTTTGAAAATTTTATTAAGTTTGAAACACAATTGTAAAATCGATATCAGTTTAAGTAACTAAAACCCACTAATAATCACTACTTGTAGCACTTGACTCTTAAAAAAACTCAATAATGTCAGTTTGTCCGAGTGGTTAAGGAGTCAGACTTGAAATCTGATGGGCTTCGCCCGCACAGGTTCGAACCCTGTAGCTGACGTTTATTTTTAATTTTTTAAACATTACATCATTGTATTATGGAGTACAAAATTCATAGAAATAAGAGAGAATAACAACAATAACTCATAATCCTTCCATTTTTTCAACAGTTCCATAATTGCTTAAATAATCTTTTTCAATTATGGGCTTTTGCCAAATACTGGAAGTGGAAAAGAGCTAGCTCTGATGTAGGAATTTTCGTTTGTACTCACACCTGCGTATGCATTATAGAAAGCACACAAAGCAGTTACAATTCCAACAACACCAGCAGTGACATTGCAAGCATCAGAATCAGCAAATTTCCCAATTGTTAAAAATAGGTATCTTGTATCCACAAGAAGAAACAAGGAAAAGAAAGCCAATGTAGATTTCATTGTGCATAATGTTAACATGGCGGAGAAAATCAGCCATCCAAGTAAGAAAAACCCCATAGCATTTCTAAATTCAGCAGGATCGTCATAAGAATTCTCAATGTTGAACCATGGAATTGAAACAGCTCCCACAGCCATCCAAAAACCTCCATAAGAACTAAGCGCAAGAGCACCAAAAGTATTTTCAACAGACATTTCCCACATACCAGCTAACAATTGAATAAAACCTCCATAAAAGATGGCTAAACCGGTAACCACAGAACTATTATGGACTCCCATGGCACCAGTGTCAACCATGGATGCAACAAAAGTGCTGAGCGCAAAAGCACATAAACCAAGAGGTGCAGGATTGGCAAATTTATGTACTGAGGGAGCTGCAAGTCCCGGATTAAGTGTACCTCCAAAAGCTGTCAAAAGATCCTCTCTACGATATTTTCTCTTTCCAAGGAAAACGTAATTCCCATCATTCGATGTAACACATTTAGAGATGATATGATACTTATCATCATCTTCATCTTCTTCTTGGTAGTAGTTGTCGTTATCGTTGTAAATTTGATCTTCTAAGTCTTTTCCCATTTTGTTTTGTTTTTGTATGGAGATATTGGAATAAAGGGTTCTTGTGAAAAATCTGGGGTTTTGTTCTTCTTTTATACCACTTATCGATCCCATCTTCTGTTTCAAGCAATTTCAAAAGGTGGCATATATTTTCCTCAAGGTCACGCTCTCCACTTTCCTCAATAATGCCCTTTGATCTTGGGTCTTTAAATATATTGGGATACTTATTCCGTACTTTTTCCTCAGCATAGATCGGAAAATATATAATATATAACTGTGGAAAAACGTTTGATTAAATTCTAGGGAACTTTGTTCCAATACCAAAGCTCCAATTCCTTCAATTTCTTAACAACAGCCCACCCAGTACTTGTACAGTACCCAAAACAAGCGGGTTGAACTTTCTGTACAAGGAGGAGGAGAGAGGGGGACGGAAGCAATTAATTTTCATCCCACCATTTTCACCCCACTTCCCTTCAAATCCGCTCCAGTCCTATTGGCTGAAAAATAAAATTCCCCTTTTCCTTTTTTTCCCTTGTACCGGACGAAAAAGATAAACAGGGACCCTTTGATCAGTTACCAGATCGAACCCTTAGATGTGTAGAAATTTTTTTTTCAATAATATATAGTTGTAGGGGAAACAAGAGGATGAACAAAGGGAGAAGTGAAACTTTTGTTTTCCCTTTAGTTCTTTTTCTGTGGATGTGAAATTACAGCAGTGAATTGAAGAGGTCACATAAAGAAAAACATCAATTGGAACTTTTGTGTATGTCTTTATTCTACTTTCATGTAAATTATTTACAACAGGAGATTTGTTGTGAATTGAGGTGGGAAGATGAAAAGTACTGATTTATTATTTACAACATGAGATTTGTTGTGAATTGAGGTGGGAAAATGAAAAGTACTGATTTATTTATAACAAGAAAATTGTTGTGAATTGAAGTGATGAAATGACAATTAACAATTTATTTATAACAAGGGAATTGTTGTGAATTAACTTGAATTTTGAGCTTCTGTGTATGTCTTGATTTTACTTTCATCTCTATGATGGACCATATTATTCAAATAATACTAGTCAAGTAACAATATTATATTTTGGATAAAACAAGACAATGTCACATAATAGCTTAGCTTATTTTACTAATCTCAAAGAGTTTTGCAATATATATACAAGTGTTTCAACATATAGAATAGTTTGACATTTTTTATCAACACATTTCAAAACCATAGAGTCTTGTTACATCTTTTCATTCTTTATCAACACATTTCAAAACCATAAAGTTTCGTTGAAGCTTTACATCCTTTCTCAACACATTTCAAAACCATAAAGTTTCGTTGAAGCTTTACATCCTTTCTCAACACATTTCAAAACCATAAAGTTTCGTTGAAGCTTTACATCCTTTCTCAACACATTTCAAAACCATAAAGTTTTGTTGAAGCTTTACATCCTTTCTCAACAATTTTAATATCTCGTTACATTCTTCCATTCTTTTTCAACACATGTCAATGTCTCGTTATCTTATGATTTGCCATATTTCTTTAGAAGGGTCGGACTTTGTGATACCTGCTGTGCTCGCTCTTCAAAAGCTTTAGTCATTAAACTTGCAACTTTAGAAGCAAAAAGTCGACTAACGGTATTGTAAATTTCACTTTTAAATTCATACTTTAGATCTAGCAATGCTTCACAATGGTTTTCATTGATTTGTTTGATAGTCCATTTGGTTTCCAGAAAATAAAACAAAGAATGGGAAATTGACGACGCCTTCACTATTTCAGGGCTTGTACATTCCAATCGACATGTAAACTCTTCATCAAAAGCTTGGAATCCAACTCTTAATCCTGCAATTGTTGGTTCTTTTGTAATTTCACATCTTTCTTTGATGAAAGATGAAGTACAGTATGGAATAAACTCTTCATACAAGTCCACTCGTGATATTAAGCTGTATATTAGTTCACTGGGGTGGTTGAAACGTTTCTGAATAGTATATTTTTGGGTAGAATCTGAATCCGTTGATTTCTCTACGGCCGCTTTGAGTTTCGAAAGATTGAAAACACCTCTATGAGCTACAAACACTGGTGATTTCAATGGTGATATTCTAAAAGCTCCAAGCATTCTGTGGAAGTTTCTATATGGAAAGTTTTGGGATTACCTTAAACGGTAACATATAAAGAAGTTGAAAAATATTTTGTTACCTATTTCATAATCTGATTTGCTATGTTGAACCCATTCGCCCTGATTGTGGATTCACTTTGCGTGTATGGAGGACTTGATACTGCCAGTAGTATGATTTTAACTTGTTTACTGCTGGCATTCCCATTTTCAGCTATTTTCAAGCGTCTTCCTGACACAAATTATACATTAAAGAATTACTATATCATTGTGGTGTCCAGTATCTACATTTTCTTGATCTTGAAGATTTATACTGGGTTTTTCGTATTGTTATTCAATGCAATGTTCACTTACTTGTTAACAAGATACTATAAATCAAGATTTATGCCTTGGGTCAATTTGATTGGTTTGTTGGCCTTTTTATCTGTTAGTCACATTAAAACTCAATTCGGTAGACTGGATGGCCAAGATGCAGAAATGGATGTTACTGGAGCTCAAATGGTTTTAGTTATGAAATTATCAGCTTTTGCTTGGTCTTATTGGGATGGTCAATTATATTTGAAGGATAAGGAAAGGTTTGATAAAGAATTATCAACTTATCAAAAGAGTAGAGCAATTTTCAAACATCCTTCTATCATTTCTTATTTGGGTTACGTCTTTTTCTATGCTTCCATTGTTACAGGCCCATCATTTGATTATTCTGATTATGAAAAATTCATCTTAACGGATTTGTTTAATGATGTCCCGGATTCAAAGAAGCCAGGTAGAACTAGAAAGAGAAAAATTCCAAAGTCAGCAAGAGTGGCTTTGAAGAAGGTTATTCAAGGGTTTTTCTGGATTGGATTAATGATGTATTTGAGTCCAAAATTTTCAAGTACCTATATTGTAACAGATGATTTCCAAGTTAATAAATCATTTGGTTATAAAGTTGTGTTCCTGTGGTTTTTGGGTTTTGTTGAAAGACTGAAATATTACGGTGTTTGGTTGATCAGTGAAGGTGCCTGTATTACTGCTGGTTTGGGTTATAACGGTTATGATCCAGTTAAAAAGAAGCTGTATTGGAACAGAGTTCAAAATATTGATCCTATTGGCTTTGAATTTGGTCAAAACGTTCATGATTGTCTTGAAGCATGGAATATGAATACAAATAAATGGTTGAAGAACTGTGTTTATTTGAGAACTTGTACTAGAGATAAGGAAACAGGTAGACTGAAAACTGGTTTGATCCCAACATTTTTAACATTTTTTACTTCAGCATTTTGGCATGGGACACTTCCAGGTTATTATTTAACCTTTATCATTGGTGCATTTATTCAAACTGTTGGCAAAATCTTCAGAAGAAACTTCCGTCCAATGTTCATTTCTAAAGACAACAGCAATGTTTCACCTTTCAAGAAATTGTATGATATTGTTTGTTGGATTTTGACTCAATTGACTTTTGGTTACTGCATTCAACCATTTGTTTTATTGAGATGGTCTCCATCTATTGCTGTTTGGTCTTCATGTTATTTCTGGGTTCATGTCGGATGTTTATGTGTTTTGTTCATTTTCAATGGTCCTTTTGGCAAACAAGTTTCAGCATTTCTTAAGCAATTCCACTTGCAACCAATTGAGAAAAAACAAGAAGAGCCAACCACTGTTGCTGTTCAACCAGATATTAGTATTGAATTA
This sequence comes from Saturnispora halmiae, assembly GCA_030563645.1. Taxonomy (NCBI): domain Eukaryota; kingdom Fungi; phylum Ascomycota; class Pichiomycetes; order Pichiales; family Pichiaceae; genus Saturnispora; species Saturnispora halmiae. The sequence goes on along the minus strand of JAJMJL010000023.1, from coordinate 85,967 downwards.
GCCAAATTAAGAGATCAGTTTGATTCAACCACAGACTTACTTGATGTTATCCAAAAGGGAACTAATTCATCATCAACTGATCTTCCAGAATATGATAACCAAGAAGAATTGAAGTCTAATGTTCTTGATTTCACTGATCTGAATACCGGTTTTGATAAGTTAACAAAAGAAATGAATGAATGGAGAGAGCAAAGTTTGAAAGGTAAAGATACTAGTAAATTAACCGAAGAAGAATTACTAAGGATGAAAGACGCTCTCTCAGCTTTTGAAAAAGATCTCAATGAGTATTTAAATTCTAAAAAATGATATAAAACGTACATACATACACTTAAGATTTCTTCCTTGTATATACATTATATATTATTCATCATCGGAATCCATATCCAAATCTAATCCAACCAATGCGGCAGATGGGTCAACCTTTGGTACCGTCGGTATACTGAAAGACCCTCTTCTCTCTGGTATAGCAAGTGAAGGTTTATTTTCCTCTATGGTAACATTATCTTGTGCATTTTCTGACTTTTGTTCATTTGATTCAATTTCGTCTCCATTTTCTAATGCTACAACCGTGTCTCCAACACTATTCATCATAGCTAATCCACCTCTTCTTAGAGCATCATCTGCAGGCCAAATAAAATTATTAGGATGCACTAGTCCATTCAATGATTTCGATAATTTGGTGAATTTGGCTAACTTTAATCCGTATGCTAGAATTTGTGATGTATCTTCTATTGTAAGTGTATCTGAAAGTTGTGATTTTGTAGACGGTAGTGCATCTAACTCATGTTTAGCTTCTCCTAACTCCCTTAATATTATTTCCATTGTATCTGATAACTTGCAAGACATCGAAGATGTTTGTAATGTATTAGTTTCGACCTCGCGTAATCTCTCTTTCAGACCTCCGATTTCGCTGCTGATTTCATCACTATCTGCTACTAATTTATAGGTAAGTTCGGGATTCGGTTCATACGACGTCACTGACTTCGAAAACTGTGATAAATGTGTTTGAAACGCGTTCATTACAAAAATAAAGATGTATTTCAATATACAGGAAATTATCAACACTTTTTTCTACTGATAGCATAAAAGATGGATTTTGATCCATGGGCAGATAATGAACCTCAGGCCATTGAGGATGCACAGGAGGCATTTAAAGAGGCATTAGAAGAGCCAGTAGTTTTTTCAGCGATTCAAGTGAAGGAAATCCCACAAAAGGAAGGTCTTTTGTTCAAACATACAAATTATCAGGTTATTAAGGACGAAACTAAAGTGGTTAGAAGATACAGTGATTTTGCATGGCTTTTAGAGTATCTTTTAAAGAAATATACATTTAGAATTGTACCTCAATTGCCACCAAAGAAGTTCGGTACAAGTAACAATGATTTGTTATTTTTACAAAGAAGAAGAAGAGGTCTTCAGAGATTTCTCAATCAACTATGTAAGCATCCAGTTTTATCCAAAGAGAATATTGTTCAAATGTTTTTGACAGTTCCAGATGATTTTTCCAATTGGAAAAAGGTGGCCCAATTCGATTGGGATAATGAGTTTGATATTATAAAACTTCCACCATTACCTTTGAGATTCAGGATAAATCTGGACATTGTATTGAAAGGATTAGACTCTCCATCTAATGAAGAAAATGATTCAAGTACATATGAAGAAAGGCAGAATCAAAAACTATCCAACCAAGAAGTTATTAATCGGTTGAAACATATTTGGAGAGAAAACCCTATCAATATGAATGAAAGTGATTTTGTCACAAATGTAAATTCCATTAATCAAAGTTTGACTGAAGTTGCAGGAATTTGGTCAAAGATGTTTTCATTGATCGAGAGAATAGAAAAACGTGAATTGGCTATGGTTGTAGATCAATTGAAATTTTCATCTCTTATAGATGAGATGGTGAAAAGTGATGTTGGAATTTATGGCTTGAGTACAATTGGTGGTAACATAGAGGAAGAACAAAGCTTGGGTATAATCAATCAAACTTTTAAAAGTATTCAAACGTATTTCCAACAATCCAAAAAGGACAAAACTACTGAAATGATTGATATTACAATGGCATTGGAGACATGGAAATCATTACAAGATTGCTTCACATCCTTTCATTTTCTTATTGAAAGATTGTCATCATATCGCTTAGATACAGATAGAGAGATTCAATTATTGTTGAATGATATCAATAAATCAATAGAGAGATTTGTTCAAATTAGGTCAAGATTAGACTTCAAACCTATTCACGCTGATAAAATTATACTAAGTTTGAATGAAGATGTTCAAAAGTTGAACAAAATGCTCTCGAAAATTCTAGCAGTCAAAGAGGCATTCATCCATGAGTACAAGATATTTCAAAATTCAAAATATATTATGAGCGGTGTCATAAGTCAATGGTTCAAAGAGCGGGCACATTTAATAGATAACAACAACGAAAGTATTCAAAGGTTATTGGATGTGCTAAATGATTTACCAAATTAATTAGATAAGTCTATAAAAATCTAAGCAATTTTCTTTGATGCATTGGTGAAACCAAACCCTTTACAAGTGGCAATAAGACAATTTTCATATTCATCATCTTCTTGGAAGAAGAACTCTGTACCAAATACTGCCTTTATATCTCTTAAAAGTATAACTAATTCACCATCCATTTGCGATTTATTAATGATGAATCGTCCAATATCCTCCTTACCAATGGTCATAAGGATGAAAGCTGCGTCCAATTGCTCTCTTGAAACAGCACCACTATTTTCAATTGCTTCCAATAACTGATAAGCAACTTTTGTACCAATATCCTCAGGGGTATCACCAGCTTCACCGACATCATCACTGACATATCGAAGTGGAACCTTTTTGGATTCTGTGAATAAAGTTATACCATAACCAGGAGATTTTCCCGAATTCTCACCTCTCCAAACATCTGTTGTGATATTGACATCGCAACCAGTTGGTCTTAAAACCTGTCTTGCTGAGTCAACCAATCTGTTCACTACAGAAGGTGAAACACGTGCACACCAAGCAACACCTCTAATTGTTGAGATTTTTGGAATATCCAATGCATGCATTGTAATTGGTTGAGGAATACGTGAATTGATAATCAAATGAACTTCACCACCTGCTAATGGAGGACATCCTCTTTTAAGTGTATGTAGTTCAACATCTTTTATACCAAACTTGTCCAAAAGTGGTAAATAGGCCCATCTAATAAAATCTAAGCCATGTTCTCCCTTCTTTGATGTCAATCCTTTGAATATGATAGAAAATTTATTCTTTGAAAAGGGTCCTAATAAGAGCATTGGTACTAAATAATATGAAATGGAGGTGTTTTCTGGACAGTTGTGATTGAAAGATCCTCCAATAATAAGACCTGGTCTATAGATCAATGTGGTACCGGTATATGAAATTTCAATTGCTGAACCATTGGTAACAGATTCCAGTAATCTCAGAAGTGATACTTCATGAGGTTGAAGACCTGGATTTAATTCATCTGGATGGATATTTGTAATTTTTATTGGACTACCATGTAAAGTGGCCAGAACTAAACGCATGGCAAAGTTCTCATGTCCGGAAAACGTTGTAATTGCCATTAGAAACGTCTGATTTATGAACAACAGTGTAAAAGTGAAAAAAAAAAAAATTTCAATTATATTTCCACATTTCTTGGAAGCTTATACTAAAATTTCGTCATTATCAAATTAAAAATGGATTTCAGTGATTTATTGCCTGTGACAGGCGGATGGAAAGCTCAATTAGCAGCTTTTGTTGATGAAGATATTCCTTCTTTTGATTATGGAGGATTTGTTGTCGGAAAAACCGAAAAAACCGCAACACTATGGATGAAATCTGATGGTGTAGTATGTGGGGTTCCTTTTGCAAAAGAAATTTTGTCCATGTTCAAGTTAGAAGCAGAATGGTTTCATTTAGATGGTGAATATTTGGAGCCTAGTCATGTTGAAGGGGGAAAAATCAAAATAGCTTCTGTCAAGGGTCCTGCTAAGGATATTCTTCAAGTTGAAAGATTGATTCTAAATATCATGGCCAGAATGGCCGGGATATCAACCAAAACAAAGCAAACTGTAGATGCTGCAAGAGATGCTGGCTATACCGGGACAATTGCTGGTACAAGAAAAACTACTCCTGGGTTAAGATTGATGGAAAAATATGCCATGCTGGTTGGTGGCGCTGATCCTCATAGATATGATTTGAGTAGTATGATCATGTTAAAAGATAATCACATATGGGCAACAGGAAGTATCACAAACGCTGTGTCAAATGCAAGAAAAGTGGGTGGATTCTCCGTTAAAATTGAAGTTGAAGTCCAAAGCTATGAAGAAGCTGTTGAAGCCATTGAAGCCGGTGCCGATGTTGTCATGTTGGATAATTTCTCTGGTGATACTCTTAAATCAACTGCACTTACCTTAAAGAATCAATATGGTACTAAAGCCTTATTGGAATGTAGTGGTGGTCTAACTCTTTCAAATATTGCCGGTTTTCTTTGCGAAAACATCGATATTTATTCTACTTCTTCCATCCATCAAGGAACTGGTATTATTGACTTCTCTTTGAAGATCGATCACTGATTATTGCCGATTTTCTATTTTTTATCATAATGATGAGCTGTATAACAAAATTAACAAAAGCGACGCGTAAAACTCCCTATTAATGATATCTTTCTTATTAGCAAAGAACTGCCAGCGACTGATCGAGGATGATATCTGGGGAGGAGTTTGAGGCAGTTGTCTCAGCAGGGGATTCAGTAAGAACCATGCAAGTTTTAAGCGAGTTAAAGACGCAAGTTAAGCGATACTTAGTGGATCTAAGAGATGTACCATCATACATTTTAGGATTGAAAAGCGCATATTATCAATCACATTCATTGGAAATCATAGGGTTCACTACATTGTGTCACTTAATTACAAGGATCAGTATGCAAGATCCAGAGAAGATAGTGGATTTTTCAAGTATGATATTACCGTTTTTGATAGAAAGGCTGGCAGATGAAAGGCAACCGGTAGCACAAATAGCTAAAAAATCAATAAAAACATTTTGGGGATGTGTCGGTTCATTCAATGATTCATTTATGGATATCATATACCATGAGGGATTTCAAAATGAAAATTGGAAAATCCAAAAAGATATTTTGGATATATTGAATAATTTATTGAGCTCAAATCCTAATTTCTCTTTCAAATTGTATATTAAAGCAACGGTGGAGTTGCTTTCTGCACAGAACTCTCAAGTTCAACAAGGATCAATTGATGTGCTACTGATTTTTTTTCAACTCGTCAATCCAAATTCTAGAAATGCAAAATTAGACTTGATCAGTTTGTTACATAAGTCAAATATAGATGAGGATATATCTTTTAGATTATTAGATACAATTGGAGGGCCAGATTTGATCAGTGAATATCAGCGTCATAATGCTCACAATGATGATTCTAATAATAATGACGTTTCCATGATTGATACAGATGGTATGAACCAACACTTGATTTCTATTTTAAATAAAATTCCATTTTGGGACTTGGAACAAACAATATCACCTCTTAACTTTTCATCAAATTCTTTAAGCGAAATGGAAACCACTATTCAACCACCTTTCAATGGAAAAGAAACAGAATTAAATTGGAAAGCTAGACAGGATTGGATGATAAAAATGAGATCCCTGGTAAGGTATACCAACCATGCAAATCATTCACAAGAACTTTTTGCCAATTTCATTAAACAAATAAAAGAATGTATTGTTAAAGCATTGATGTCATTAAGAACCACATTATCAAATAATGCTTCTCAATTATGCAAAGAAATAGGAATATTTGTTGGCAATTATATTGATTTCAATACATTTGATGTATTAACCAATGCCTTGATAAAATTATCTGCAGGTAGAAAAACAATTCAACATCAAAATTCAAATGTTGCGATGATAGGTTTGATGCTAAATTGTAACATATCCCCTAAGTTTGTTATAATGCTCTTAAATACGATGCAAGAGAAAAATATCCAACCGAAAATATATATTGGACAATGGGTTCATTTGTTACTATTGAAATATTATGACGCAAATGACTTGTCCACATTTGACAAGATGGTGGAATTAATAGAACCATTATTATTGAAGGGTGTATCAGATCCTCTATCGCAAGTAAGAGAATCTATGAGAAACGCTTTCTGGTGCTTAAATGAACTAGCACCACAGACTGCTGGCAGATTAAAAAGCAAGTTGGATATTAACATTGTCAGAGCATTGGACAAATTTCAAGAGATATCTCAATCAAAAAGCTCTATTAAGGAATTCAAAACTGACAGAAAAAGACAAATTAGAACAGATATTACAGGGAAAGAAAATGTTGTAAATTATCTTCACCAGTCACCAATTAATAAAGAAAGCTTGAAACGATCAATATCGTTAGGAGTTGAAAAACAGATAGACCAAATCAATGTTCAACAAAGATCACAAAGCTTAGGTAAACCAAAAGATGAATATGAAGATTTCACGGAAAGATTAAAGAGACAAAATCTGATATTTGATGAAATCACATCTAATACTTCTGAGGAACAAGAAAAAGGTTTAATGGATTTGTTGAAGCTTAATAATGATAAAGAGATAAATTACAAACTGCATTCAGCAATAAACAGTCTAACGTATTTGAATCCACAAATATTTGGGAAAGTTTTTACTAATGAAAAATGGGTAAAAAAGATGGACAAATATTTATCACGTGAAAATTTATTACGAGTTTATTGCATTCGTTTTTCACAAGGTGAAGGACCCTCTCAAAATGAACTGGATTTGATTTTGGGAAATATGAAAATTGAAGATATTTGTTTGAGTATTGATTCTATTTTAAGAAATTGTAAGGATACATTTAAGATCGATGATTTGAAATTGTCAATTCAATATAACAAGTATAAATTATCAATTTTGAATGTTGTATTAATCGTTTTGAAAAGTTTGTTTTCTAACAAAAGTGACAAATTGAAGCCATATCTTCTATCAGGAATATTTGAAATTTTGAACGAATATCATCCAATAATAGAAGATGACCTTAAGTCAACTTATTTTGAAATATTAAATTTGAGTGTTACAAATTGGGAAGGTGAATATATCAGAAGTTTAAACAAATGCAGCAGGGCATTGAGAGATGAAATTCGTAAACAATTGAACTTGCAACAGGAAGATATTATAAACGACAGCAATGAACAAATAGATGTGGATATCCATCAGGATCAAAATGATTACAATGATGATGAATACAACGAGGGAAATTTAGAGCATATGACTAAATTGATACCTAATACTGCTGATATCCGAAGATTGATAGCAGAGAATTTGAAGCAAGCTGTAAATGAGGGAGAAGAAGATGTTGAGGATTTCACAAAAATTATTCCGAAAAACGATTGGAATGCAAATCCAAAGAAATCAGATGATGAATTAAAGCAAGTTTTTGAATCAATAGAGGAAGATGATGAGGAGGAATATTCAAAGATCTCCATAAATGAAACCGGAAATATGGAAAGTAATATAGAAGGTATGGAAGTAGATCAAGAGATGAGTGAAATACCCGTTGAAGCTCCATTAAGTGAGATTATTGAAGACACATATATTCAGCATCCATCAGAATTGGAAAAAAAGAATACAGAAACAAACCAAGAAACGAACTACGAAACGAAAATTGAAGAGGATGAAACGTCGTCAGATTCCACGCCTGATTTGCAGGTATTAGATATAAATCAAAGTGACGTGACACTAGAAATGGGGGTACAATTTGAACTGATAACTAATTGGCGAACTGAAATGAAAATAAATGAACATATATATGGAGACCTAATAGGATTAACTAAGGATGAGTTGATGATCTTATTAGATGGCAATAATAATGAATGTCCAATATTGTCTATTTTAGAATCATACGGATTTGAGAATGATGAACAAATTTTGAGTCTAGTTGAATATAAATCAGATTGGAGTCCCATGAGTTATTTCATGTTAAAAGAAATTATGAGCAAATATATATCATCCGTTACTAGTATTGTCGGAAAAGTGAAAATCAAGAACAAACAATATTACGAATTGATACTAGATAGACTAAGTGATTTGATTCAAAATGAAAAAATTAACTGTGAAGATGTATTTTTATTAGAAAGGATTATTTCGAGAGGTGTGAAAGACGAGGATGATTTGATTAGAATGAAAAGTTTCAAAGTTTATTCGAAATTATACAAAAATTTTTGTGATGGTAAAATTGATGAATCAAACGGATACCCGATTGTTGATGAAATGATATTCCAAGATATTAATATTGAAATTCTTAAAATGATGCTTTTATAATATACTAATATATATAATCATTTACATATAAATATGTGATTTTATGTACAAAAGGTTAATACAGTGTGAACAGGAAAAGTTTAAAAGAATTTTTCTCCTTCATCGATGTGCAAACCATTGAAGGATTGATCTGAAGGTAATGAAGATTCTAAAGGTTTGTATAAGTACCATGCTAACAATGCCTTAACAGTTGACTTAACTCTAGCTTCCTTCAAACTTGAACCTTCTGCAGTGGATAATAATTCTTCGCCAGTGTAACAACCAACAACGAAGACAGGAGAGTTAGATTGTCTACCAGTTTCACTGATTAATTTGATTTGGAAAGGAGCCAAGTTTTGAGATTTAAGTAAGACTGATAATAATTTGCCAGGTTCCTTGAAACTGAACATCTTTTCTAAATCAATTTGTCTTGAAAGGATATGGTTTTGAATGAATTGTTTAGTATAAGCTTCACCTTCGTGTGCATAAATTATTGAGATTAAAGACCTTGAAAAGTTAGCGTGAGCTGTGTAAATGGATTGACTATCGGTATTTTCATCATCGAATCGTTTAACGCCGTGTTCAGGAGTTGAAACATTATTTTGGAATTTTAATTTCCCATATTGGAACAGTTGAGGTTCACCATTCAAATACCTATCTAATTTGGTTTGGTTGTCTTCTTCTATACCCCATTGATTTTTACTTAAATCATATAAAGATAAATCACCAATGAAAGCATCTGTTGCATTTCTAACGACTGATAATGGTAACCTTGGGTAATTTGTTATTAAATATTCAGACACGTAGTATGATAATAAATTGGCTCCAAAAATGGATAATTGTGAATTGTTGACACTTGATGAATTTTTCAATCCATTTAAACATGCTGTAATGGAATTATAAGGAACCGATTTTGGTAAACTCAGTCTTGCATGAAGTGCAACAATTGAAGGGATCATTCTAGCTTCTGCTTCATTAATGGATGAAATGAATTGTGGTCTTTTGTATTCTTTATAATCATGAACATTTTCTAATGGTTGTTGAATACTTCCTTCTTTAACAATTTCATTTTTGGCCGCTTCAAATGAAAATTTATATTTTCTATTTAATGCAATAGCTTCGGATGTTACACTAGAAATCCTTCTGATTTGAAAACGTAACATTTAACTTCACCTTTTCTTTTCAACTTCTTTTAACATATTGAAAAAAAATGGAAAATTTCAAAATAGACGTTGAAAATTTTGGGCACCGCGCGCACGCACCCCCCTCCGCGCCTCCCCATGCCGGCCCCTCCTTTTTAGGGGAATTTTCCTATTCTTTTTGCCCTTGTAATCAAAAGCATTAAACAACAATGTCACATTCTGAATTTGTGCCAAAATGGGTGTCACCACCATCAGGTGGATGGTTCCATGCTCCTAAGAATCATCATATTAACGGTGCAGTTGCTTTTGTCGGGTTTTTTGCCGTTTTATACGCTGCTTACAGACAAGGTGAAGCTAACACCATTAATCCAAAACTTGCATATTCAGTTGAAGCAGTCAATAGATGGAATTCAGCCGCCGCCGTTGCTAAGAAGGATTGAATTCATACGGTATTTCCATTTATCGTATTTCCATTCATTGTATACATTTAAAACTATATTTATTATATATTCTATTATATATCCAAGATTCTAAAAAAATTGAACAGTATTTATTATAAGAGAGAAAGTAAGAGATGGAAGGAAGTAGTGTAGGAAGAAGTGGAAATTTTAATGATTAGGTAAATTGCGTATTGTAGATATATTTACTTATTTATTTAGTAATCATGAGTTTATAATTATACTTTGGATATTGAAAAGTTGTTGTTGTTGTTGTTGTTGTATATAACTTATAATAACAAATTAGAGGAGTAGAATGTAGTTATTGGATGCTACTAATTATATATTTACCATACTTTATATATATTTATTATAGAATTTATACAAGCATATATTCTACTAATTATTAGATTATTATGGAATGAATACAAGCATGTATTCTACTAATTATTAGATTATTATAGAATTTATACAAGCATATATTCTACTAATTATTAGATTATTATGGAATGAATACAAGCATGTATTCTACTAATTATTAGATTATTATAGAATTTATACAAGCATATATTCTACTAATTATTAGATTATTATGGAATGAATACAAGCATGTATTCTACTAATTATATATTTACTATACTTTATATATATTTATTATAGAATTTATACAAGCATATATTCTACTAATTATTAGATTATTATGGAATGAATACAAGCATGTATTCTACTAATTATATATTTACTATACTTTATATATATTTATTATAGAATTTATACAAGCATATATTCTACTAATTATTAGATTATTATAGAATGAATACAAGCATATATTCTACTAATTATATATTTACTATACTAACGTATATACATATATTCTACTAATACTGTAAATATGCATATATTCTACCAATTACTTATTTGTTATAGAATCTATTATCCATATATTCTACCAATCATCATTTATTGAACTATTATATATTCACATATTCTACTAATTACCAACTTATTCTTCTAATTATCTATTTATTGAACTATTATATATCATCTTATTCTACTAATTATCTATCTACCTAATTATCTATCTACCTATCTATCTCGATTCTTTCTTAATATAAATAAATGTTAACTTCGGGATTTGCTTTCATAATGGTTTGTAACGCTAAATATAATTCTTCATAATCACATAATGTTCTCATCTTGTCATCCATGAACATATCAATGATGATAGTATCAATTTCATGTGGTTGAATACTATCTTGAGGAATTCTAAAAATCAAATCTAATCTTCCTGGAGTTCCACATAATATACGAGACCAAGTGGTTTTTAGCATTCTAATATCATTTTCTACTCTGTTCTTATGGATAAGTTTCAATGATCCACCTTCAAAATCTCTAGTGGCTCTATGTGTATCACAAGCTCTTAAAGCAGAAGGTGAAAATATGCAAAGGAATTTTCTTTCTGGTTGTTTGACCTCATATTTAGCTTCATTCCCTGGCTTGAACTTTTTACTCTTCTTATCCCATTTGAGTTTATTTTCCATCTTCTTAATTCTATTCCTTAATTTTTTATATTCTTGAATAGAAGGAATCAACTCCGAATTATAATGTTTGATGAAATCACTCATATTTTCTAATTTATGGTCTTCTAAAAACTCTTCTGTGGATCTGATATTATCCTTTTTAATGTAAAATTCAGATAATTCCAATGGTGATAGATTTGGGTTCATTTCTCTGATTTTCACAGCCAATTTTTCCGCTATTGTCGCAGGATCTTGTTTAGCCAATCCCTGTTTTTCTTCTCTTTCATTATCAAGTCTTTCTCTCTTTCTTTCCTTCGCTGTATCCCTCTTTTCACCCATTTTTCCTTTTTTATATGAAAACTTTTATATATACATCTAGTGAAAAATTTATATTCATTACCTAAGCGCTCCATAATAATATCCTTGTTTACTATTTTATATCAATTGCACAATGTCCGCACCAACGACCCCTCAGAGGCCCAGCACGACACGGCTAACGTTGCAAGGACTTGAAAATGCGGTGACTCCACTTCGAAATCGACTGCTTTTAACGCCGACGCGTAATGCTCACAACAAACGGTATGACCCATTTGAAGATCTACGAACGTTGGCAACTCTACTAGAACAAGGTAAGATGAAGGAAAAAACGCTGGATCCCTTAATTATGACTGATGTGTTAGAAACAACCGAAAATTTCAATGTGGAATCGTTTACGACGCGTAACTTATCAGGTTTTAGATTATCAAGCTCATCTTCTATAATCAATGATGCAGAAGAAGAAGATAGTTCATTTGATACAAGCAGAAGGACACGGTTATCACTTTCATCTATTGCAAATACATCGAATATTGCTATTCCAGAAGCAATTCATAATGAAGATGATGATGATAATGATGATAATGATGATGATAATGAAAATAATGTAGATTCTATGACAATAATGATGAATGAATTAGATGAATTTGAAATCCCCGATTTTTCAGTACATTCTGAACCCAATGACGAATTTAAACCTCCTGTATTTACTCAAGACAATATTAAGAAGTTAATGGGATCACTTGGGAATTGGAACATATCACCAAATGTATTTAAAATGATCATTGAAACATCAAATAATTTTTTAACTCAAGAAATTGATGATTTAACACACTTGGCCAAAACTGAAGGTTATAATACAGTAAATGCTTTTAACGTATTGGATTTGATACGTCAAGTAGATCTGCCTTTTGACCTTTTAGCAAATAAAACACAAAATGAAATGTTAGATTTATCTGTCAAATTATTCGATATAGAAGATACAAAAAATGTAAATAATATCCTTTGGCCATCAAAAAGAAGAAGAAGAAGAAAAAAAGCAAATACAGTTCTTCAAACAATTACCGAACGGGAACCTCAACAAATCCCCTCAGATGATCATGATGATGATAATAATAATTTAAATGATACTGTTGATTTAAATACATTGAATACCGAAATTGGAATAGCGATATCACCCGATTCTGATATAGAGGATGGTTATGATGGTTATGATATTCCAATGGCAGAAGAAGAGGAGTAATGATAATAATTTTAATAAATAATATCAAATTTTGGTGTCTGCTGTCTCCTCTTCCCATGGTTTTTTGCGTTGAGGTAAAACACCGTCTGGTGCCTCTTTTGGATCTAAGATAGTATCTGGAATTTCTTTAATCCCTGGAACCGGTTTATTATTAACAATTAAATCGACAATTTCTTCATAACTGGTACGAGGTTGACCATCTTCAACATCTCCTCCATTTTCCATCCAAACTTTAAAAGCATCCAAATCTAATATCTCCCCCGTCTCTTGACAAAAGACAAAACATTTGGTTTGCAATTCCAATTGAGTCATATCTTCTGCAGGAATTCTACCGATATTCAAGATCCCATTGGAGATTTCCTCTCTGACCTCAATTTCCTTATCAGAGAGCATTACAAGGTACTGACTTGTCACTTGTTCTAAAGTTGACTTGTAGACCGCATTAGTATCAAAATCAAAGTCCCTGAAGGCTCTGAAAACTCCACTTTCTTCCATTAACAACACTAATAAACATGAGATGATGAAATTTTCAAACTTTTTTACTAATATATTAAAACCTATAGATGATATAACAAAATGCGGCATATCCAGACCTAGTGCACAGTAGTTTATTCGTCTCCAGCAAGCCTCTTTTCGAGTGGGTTGTATCGAAGGAACTTTTCAATTAAATCAACATGTGTTAGCACCATACGACGACAACAGTATCTGTTCAACTTCAACTTGTCAAGTGCCTCTCCTTCTGGCAATTGGTCTTCTTCCAAGTACTTCAAGTATGTTTCCCACTTGTCCCCAACAACTTTACCGCATGAAAAACATCTCACTGGGATAATCATCTTCGATGTTGATGTTGTTATTAGAAGAAAGTGAAGATGAGAAAAAAAAATTTCATCAAATTACTTCCTAAAATTTTTCTTTTTTTTTCATTTCTTCTCTCTTCATTTAAAAATGTCTCTGGCTCTCAACAACGCCGGAAGGCTACTTCCACAGCTATCAACTATTTCAAAAGATGGAGGATACTCGCTTGTTTTTTTTCACTCAAGATTGGCCGTTTATTCATTGGCCACAAAACTTCAAATAAACACATATCAAATTAGCCAGGCAAACCATTTTATTCACGTGAAAACTTGTGAAAGTTTGGGAGATATTGTTTACGCTTTAGATGATAACTCTACATTGCATACTATAAACTGGAGATCTTCTTCTGCATTTCCTATTGAATCTTCAATTAAATTACCTTCTTTGGATGATGGTAGTGAATATATCAAAATAATCAGTTTTCAAAATGCTGATCCTTCAATTATCAACTTTTTAGTCAAATCAAAAGATGAAGGATATTCAATTCTCAAAGTGGATCTCAATTCTTCAACTTCGGAGATTTTGCACTCCTGGGTAGGTATAAATCATTATGCAATTTCTTCAAATGATCAAAACATTTCATTCATCGACACTCATAATCATAAACTATATATCATTTCATTTGATCCAACTTTTGAAACCATATTGGATAATTATTCTATTCCATATATTCATAAAACTCCAATTACGACAATTGCAATTTCAAATGATGCTGAAACCCCATATGTTGCATTAGCGTCTTCCTCTGGTATTATTCAATTGGTATACATTAACGTCCAATCAAAGACTTCTACTCAAAGGATTTTGAAGTGGCACATAAATCAACCATTAGCTTTGAATTTTACACCTGACAATGAATATTTAATATCTGGTGGTTCTGAAAAGGTATTGGTTTTTTGGAACGTTGTAAATGAAAAACAGCAATTTTTACCACGTATGAATGGTTCAATCGTTAATCTAATGATTAATGCCAAGCTTCCTTCACTTTATGGATTGACTCTATCATTAATCGATGGTGAATCCCAATTTATTATTTTGAGCTCAACAGATTTAATTTCAAAGTTTGATGTTTCATCACCTAGAATTTTCAACGGCTCGAATGATTTTCAATCACAATATTTTGAAAAGAAATTAACCTATAATCCAAATGATTTAATTGATATTAGAAATGGTCCAGTATTCAAAAATATTCAAAAAGAATTGAAGTTTCATTCAAAATCTAAACCAAGTAATAATAAATTCAAATATTTACAAAATTCATTGAAATCTAACTTCAAAATCAATCCAATCAATGATCAGTTATATATTCCATCAGGTTCATATATTCAAATTTTCAATTTAACTAGGCCTTCAGACTCAAACATAATTTCTATTGCTCCGTTAGTTCAACAATATGGTAAAGTTGGTAATGAACAGAAAATTAAAGATCCAGTTGTCAAGTTTGTTCAATTTACTCAAAATGGTAAATGGATGATTACATTAGATGTTGAATATAGGGGCGAAATTGAAGAGAATGTTGGAACACCTGAAGAAATTGAAACTCTAAGATTCTGGAAATTGGTGAATAATGAATATCAATTGCAAACAAAGATATTGATTTCTCAAAACGAAAAATCATCAATCTCGTGTATCTTAACTGGCCCAATGGATTATTTCAATGGTGAATCATTGATTACATTTGATTCAAAGGGTGAAATAAAGCTTTGGAGACCAAACTCACAAAATGTCTGGACATTAAGAAAATTCCATTCCTTCGGTAATGATATTCCAACTAGCTCTACACCATTATGCTCATGGTCAAATGATGGCAGTTTAATTTCAATTGTGATGGGATCAAAAATTAAATTATTGGATATAAATTCATTCAATCCAATTAATTTGAACTTGAACTTGGAATTACAAGATAATCATCCAAATTTCATCAAATTTTTAAATGATGGTAAATTCTTATTGTTGAATACCAAAACTCATATAATAATCTATGATATCCTTAATGGATTAACGAAATGGGGGTTGATTATTGGTGACGGTAATTCAATTGTAAATGCTACAAATAACGAAATTGCCATAATTGGTAGATTTGTCACATCAGATAACAAAATCAACACAAAAGTATCTATTTGGGAAATTAAAAATGATGAAATCATTTGTAACTGGACCGAAAATTATGATGGTATAATTGTTGGTATTGAATACAACACGAATTGGTCAAAGTGGGTGGTCGTTGATTTGAATGCCAAAATCGGGACAATCAACTCTTTTGCTGCTTCCGATAATTCTAATGATCCATTAGTGATGGAAAACGCAGAAGATATCCAAATTGGTAACTTATTAAGTAATGCAAGAGTTATAAACCAAAACAAGAAGTCAAATATTTCTGACTTGAATGATCAATTGGGGTTGAAGAACGGTGTCTTTGATTTAATGTTAACAGATTTAGAAGGTTTGTCTGTTGACATTCTGTTTGATAGAATTGTTAAAGTATTATAAAAAATTAACCTGTCATATGTGTATACTTTAATAATAATAATAATAATTGATAGATAATTTACGACGCACTTATTAAATAATAAAAGTTACTGTATCCCTCATTAACTGAAGAACTATCTTATAAAGACCGATTTCATGTGGAAAGTCTTTTTATTTTACGCAAGTCACAAATTAATTTGTTGTTCATTTTTACACAAAAATTCAAATCAAAATCGTCATCAACGCTTCGAAACAGTCTTATAAGTTTTTCTAAAACCTTGATCTATATCCAATATTTCAATCTTATACAAACAACTTCTTTTTTTTCAAAAAATATAACGTTGTCTCCTTATGTTTAATAGCACAATTTTATTGTCGTTAATTACATTGTATTCTTTGAGTATATACATCTGCAAAGTTAAAAAATCACTAATCTCCCTGTTAGCTCAGTTGGTAGAGCGTTCGGCTTTTAACCGAAATGTCGAGGGTTCGAGCCCCCCATAGGGAGATTCGGTATTTATTTTTTTTTCAACTGTTATTAAATGAAAATACATTTGTTTATGCAATTGCATTAACTTGTTTCTTTTTGCCCCATGGATGAATCGACCCCAAGAAGGGAGAACTTTCATTTAGGATCACCCAAAAGACTTGATGGGGACATTTTCCAATTCAAGAGCAGCAAAATCACAAGTTTTAGCTCCGGTGAAGAAGATTTGTGTGATGTTTTAGACCAAGAACAGAATCCAGTTAAAGACACAATTATGGATGATGATCTTTTTATTCAAAGTGACTCAGAAGATGATGATTATACTTTGCAATTGAGTTCAGATTTGGATTATGATGAGGCTACTGAAGAGGACGATTCGGATATAAGTGTTTTTCATGATAACCATTCCAAAAGAAAGAATAGTAAAACCACGAGCTTTATATATGAATATAATGATGAAAACCAGGATATAGAAGATTTTGACAATACCCAATACCAATTTGAACCCATGGAACAACGTCAGGAATTTTTCAAATTGAGTCTTAGATTTATTCCATATGTGATTTTGGGGTTTTTTACATTGTTGTTGTTTTATAACATGGTGAATCTCTTTTATCATTCTCCTAATCATCAAAGGATTGAAAATTCATTAATCAACCATAAAATTTTAATATTGAATGATCAAGTGAAAGAGTTAATGTCGGTCAAAGTAGAACTTGACTCACTGAAAACTCAGTTAAGTTCAGTTTTAGATTCCGCTTCTCATCAACAGACAAAATCCATTGATGATCATCAAATTCAAAGAATGATACAAAAATTGGAACTATTAGAAAAGAAAATTGAGAGTGAAACCGTAGGGAAATCCATTGATTTATCAAGTGTCAAAGTAAAAGCAAAACCAACTAAAGTGATAACACAATCACCGAAAGTTTCTTCATTAGTGCCCACATTTTTTAATATAGCTAGCCAATGTGAGGTTGATATGAATCTGACAACTTTCCCGAAGACTCAAAGAGTAAGAAAATCAATAAATCAAAGAATACTCTATGGGTATGTTGATTTAATACGAAGAATTAAAACAAAACTGTTAAAAAAAGGTGAAAATCCTCAAAGTTGGTGGCAAGTTTTATTAGGCCAACCTGCCAAAAATGTATCCATGAATTTAAATTGTGAAAATAGTCCTTTGAATGCGCTTATAGAAGACCCAAATAAATTATGGAAAAATAAAGTTACTGATTTACCGATATATCTGTCATTGAAATTTAATGATTCTATTACAATCAAAGAAATTGGAATCCATCAAACTAGAATTCAGTCTTTGCTCAATACCAACGTGCGGGATGTGTCACTATTTGTTCAACCTGTTGATGATATCCAATCCATGAAATCTCATTTGAAAAATTATGTCAATCAAGAATTGAACTTCAATAGTCTTAAAAAAGAGTTGAAAACTTGGGTGCGACTTTCTGAAATGGTATACGATATCCATAATGATCATACTTATCAGAAATTCCCTTTTGATTCCAATTGGATTGCTGATTGGAAAATCAAAAACGTTTTGTTAATTATCCATTCAAATTGGGGAGATGACCAATTTGTAATTTTAGACTCTTTACGGATCTTTCAAAGTGATCAATCTCCCGTTTATTTCAAGTCGACATCCATTGAAAATGTCGATGTTCCATTTCTTTGAATAATTCATCTTCTTACGTAATATTTCGATCCAAATCCTCTCTGTATTATCTACACTTTCTTTTAATAACCAATTTTATAAAATCAATGACAGAACAAGTAATTACGTCATTTCTTGATACAGATCTGTACAAGATCACAATGCAGGCTGCTATTCACAAATACTATCACGGGGAAAAGGCGCAATTCAAATTGACCAATAGAACACCAAGTAAGAAATTGTCATGTGAAGCTTTGAATTGGGTTCGTGATCAAATAAGTAAACTTGGCAATTTACGGTTCAGTGCTGATGAAATAGCTTATTTAAAATCCAAGGTTGGTTATTTGGGAGATGAGTACTTTAATTGGCTCGAAAACGGGTTTAAGTTGACACCGGACGAAGAAATCCAAATGGAATTAACACCAGATAATGATATTGAGTTGTTTGTTAGCGGGCCATGGGATATTATAACATTATACGAAATTCCAATCTTGGCATTGGTTTCAGAAGCATATTTCAAATTCGTGGACAAAGCATGGACAATTGAAGGGAAACCGGCTACAAATGACTCAATTGTTGAAAGAGCAAAATCAAAAAGTCTTAAATTGCTTGAAGCAGGTTGTGTTTTCAGTGAGTTTGGCACTAGAAGAAGAAGATCGTTGCAAGTACAACGAAATGTCATGAAAGGTATTACAGAAGCCTCAAAATTGGGTTCTTCATTTAAAGGTAAATGTCTTGGTACATCGAACGTTTTGCTGGCAATGGAGTTCGGCACTAATCCAATAGGTACAATTGGCCACGAATGGATGATGGGAGTTGGTGCTGTCAAGTATAGCAAGGAAAAATCATACTCTGCTTATACCACAGCTAACAAATTAGCGGTTGAACAATATGTGAACCTGGTTGGACTTCAAAATGCAGGTTTGGCATTAACTGATACTTATGGTACTGATAATTTTTTGTCTCAATTTAATGAACCTTATATTGGGGCATATATCGGTATGAGGCAAGACAGTGGTGACCCTGAACAATATGTACGTAAAGTTTCCAAATGGTACGCTCAGCACGGTTATTCTGGAGACAAAGCAAAGATGGTATGCTTCAGTGATTCTTTAAATGTTGAAAAGTGCATCAGATTAAAAGAGGTATGCGAAGTGGAATGTGGAATGAAGGCTTCTTTTGGTATAGGTACCAATTTTACCAATGATTTTGATTCTGAACCAATGAATATTGTTTGTAAGTTAGTTTCATGTGGCGGAGCATTTGCGATTAAGATCAGTGACAATATTGGCAAAAATATGGGTGATAAAGATACGGTAGTAGGTGTCAAGAAGGAATTATCGTACGTTGATAAAGAATGGGTTGGAGGTGATGAAACTCATCGGTGGATAAAATGATTTTTCTTCATTTTCTTTAAACTTTTTTACAAACAAGCTATTATATACACTAATAATCAAACATTCCCTTCTAATTTTTGCTTCTTTTCATCAACTTCGTCTCCTCCTTCTTGTTTTCTTTTTCTTTTTCTTTCTTTGATTTTCTCAATTTGTTTATGAACATACTCTTTGGAAAATGATTTAACTTTGGCTAATCTAGCTTCATTGAGACCTTTAGGAATAGGATAATCCTTTCCATGTCTCTTGGATTCCTTCGATGCTAAAATATGAGATATGTCTTTTGCAAATAATTTTAAATTGTCTCTACCAATTGACTCTTCATATTTTTTAATCATATGAGGAACATATTTGGCAAATAGTGCAACCCATTTTTTTTCCTCAGACATAGAACCTTTACTTTTAGAAGAAGATGTGACCCCAGCTGCCTTAGCTGCAGCTCTTTCCAAAATAGCGTTCTGTCTTTTTTCCTTTCTAATTCTTTCCTTCTCTTCTTCATCTTGTTTTTTAAGAATCTGTTCTTGAGCCTCTTTTTGAGCTTGTAAGATAATTTCAGACAGCTGATTAGCACGTTCCTCCTTTAACTTCGAAGCCATCAATACTTCCTTTTTTCTTTCTCTTTCTATTGCCCTTATACGTTCATCCTCGGCTGTTTGACGTTCTTTCTCACGCCTCTTTCTATTCTCTTCTTCAACATTAACAGAATTTCTTTCCGGCCATTCTGGCTTTGTCCATGTGGTTTCATTTGTAAGTCTATTAAAATAATATTTTTGTCCTCTATTTTCATCCATAGCCCATTCCCATCCCATAGGAAGAGGTATTCCATCAACAATTCTATTATTAGGTAGATTGGATACATCAATTTTTGACCATGGTTTGTTGACTGATGAAGGAGCACTTGGTAATTTCTTTATTGGTTCTGATGATACTTTACCTTTTCTTTCATCTGATCTGGAAGCTGCCACAGGAGAGGATAATTTCTGTCTTTTGGGAATACGATATTCAATCTTCAAAGTTGCCCAATAATTCAAAAGTGATTCAATTTGTGACTTCAACTCTGAGTTGTCTTCATCAAGCATATGAAGGACATCTTTAAATAACTCTTCTAAATTGCTTCCTTGAACTGAGTTTTTGGTCTTTAATGTTGGCCAGTTTTTTAGAACTCCTAAAGTTTGTTCTAAAGTTTTCAATTGTAAATCATCAAGCTTATTATTTTCAACTGAAGACAAGAGGACTTTAACGGAATTTCCAAGCACTTTCAATCCATGCATACGAGCAAATGATCTAATCAGTAAGTCAAAATCTTGACTGGTCATTAAAACTCTTTCTAAAATTCTACTGATAACAATTAAGTCCAATTCAGGTTGAATCAAACAACCAACAATTTTTGGAATCTCATCGACTTCCAAAGGCTCCAAATGCAATGATTTAACAAACTCAACATTGACTTTGGAATCAATATTATCTTTAGTAATAGTAGTTCCATTGATTTTTTGATCCTTTATCCATTTCTTCTCATCGCTTGAAACAACACCAAGTGCTTCTGTTATGGCATGTGGTAAAAGTCTAACGGATTCACTTTGAGTTTTTCCTCCTAACACACCCAGACAGTTAGAAGCACCACAATGACATGTTTGAGGCTCTGCTCCATATCGATCAACATTATAATCAAAGCAAATTTCTTCACCTTTTTGGATATCACGCTTGGCAAAGATCCCCATTCTGAATCTTTTATTTACAACCCATTTATCTACGTAGGCATTTGGATCACATGAATGGTTGCAATATCTTGCCATTGAAGCTCTTTTACAGGCATCAATGATTTCATTATCATGAATCATCATGAAATAGAAATGTTTAAGACCTTCACGGTCATATTTATCCTTTCTTATTTTATATTCTTCCTGATCAATAATATCACCGATATACTCAATAAGAAAGGTTCTTGCCGGTATAAATTCATTGGCTCTCATACCATACCCTTTATTTTCTGTTAAAAAGATGGAAGTGTTTGCATATTGACGTTTTTGAAATCGTTGATTTTGACAATCATCTCCACATGTACATTCATCATTAACACATTCAATATTGGTCAATCTATTGATACAATCCGATTCTTCTCCACATGCATAGTTGACTTCACTTTCGGAATCAATTTCTGGTGAACAATCGCATGTCATAGATTCATCTGCTGCTGAAAAAACTCCTCTGAGCCGTGCAATATATTGATTTTCCTTCAACACAACAAACTGACTCGCCACTTCTTCAGTCTTGTCCTCATAATCCCCATAAAGCTGCGGGCTGTCCATTTCTATCACACAATCAAGAGAATCTTCTAATGTTTATTTTTTGAGCTTCTTTTTGTTGAACGAAATCTTCAAAAGTTTGCTGACGTAAGATAACGTAAGCAGATAACGTAAGCGGCTGACGTAATTGCATTTTTTCTTGCTGCTCATCTTTTTTTAATAAAACGCCAAATTGGGAACAACTTCTTCTTTATTGGATTAATAAATTTGTAATGACAGAGTGGACCGCCACAACCAAATTGTTACACGGGCGTGTAATAAAGTCTTACAAAGGAGATGGGTCGAAATTTAGAAAATATATGGCCACTATTTATCCAGGAGATGAGGTATACGTTTTCGAAACATTGGACGAAGTTTGGGGTAGAGGATATACTATTCACAATGCAAGACCATCAGCTTATTCATCAGATGCAATTGATATCAACAAGCTACCAGAAAGAAAAATCAAGGTGGGAGTATTTCCTATGGCATGTATAAAGATCATTGGAGAATGTCAGATCAATAACGAAGAAAACACACTAGTTTCCAACGATTCCTCTTCAAATGTAGACACTACATCAGGTTATGATAACTACGATGATGATGAAGAAGAAGAGAGAGGAATTGAAGGTGAATTGCCAGATGGGACCACTTCGAAGAAACATAGAAGACCAATGATCCCTCTTGCCGATATTTCGGCTTCTTCGCATGATTTATCACAAGAAATCAAATTGACGTTACAAACAGTTTCCTCTTCATTGTTTGCGGTTTACTCCAAGAGTAATTTTGAATTTTTCAATAAACTAGTGTTGATATACAATGAATTGGACGACTTGAGAATTAGTCTGGTTTCAGGAATTTTAACAAAGAGAGAAGAAAACATGTCCAAAAAAAAGGTGTCATCTCTTATTAATAAGTTCTCCAAGTTATTGGCATCCGGTGGTGGATTGATTGATCGTAACCAACATTCAAAATCGGATATTGATGGGAAAGAATCAGTTGTTGCAAGAGACGAACAAACTGCAGAATTGTTCATTTTAGGTAATGATTCCAATATCAAGAGTCCTGCTGAAATTGCACAATCTCAAGTATTGTCAGCTTTAACTCCTAATTACCCTTGGGGTCAATCCAGCTCTTCTTTCACTTCTCCCAAGAATACTAAATTCGATGAAACTATTCCTTCCAATATTTTGGTCGATGTTAAACAAGTTGTTGCTTCTTCTCCTGTTATTCCAGAAGGATATGCAGGTATGAAAGCTTACATGTATTTGAGAGATTCAAGAAAGAGACTGACAGAAGCATTTGCTATTACTGTTTCCCCAGATCAAGATTTATCTTTAGATAATCTTGCCGCCGCAATGTTCACAAATATTCCGCTCTCTGACATTAATAGTGGGCGTATCTACTTAGTGGCTTTATTGACTGAAACCATTGATAATTCAAAAAAGACCACTAAAGGTAAAAGTGAAATCGAAGTCCATAATGACTTGCCAATCATTAGAAAGGGGATTTGTGCTGGTGTAGCTGACATTTCACGTATTTTTTCACGTAGAAAAGGCCATTTGATCTCAGGGCAGGCTCATAGATTTTCTATCAAGTTATTTTCATCCTATATGGATTCAAATAAACAAGAAGTGAAATTATTTCAAGGAATGAGTTCCATGATGGCAAAATCAATGACAATGGTTAATAATGGATGGGGTGAGTTAGTTGATCGTATTATTAATGGCTCAAATAGAGGTATAGCAATCAATCCCAGAGCCGAAAAGTTAATTTTAAGTATCAAGGAGTTGAAATTGGATCCTATAAATAAAAAAGTCTTGGATTCGATTTCAAAGAGTGAAACATCAGCCTTGGCATGTATTCCAATGATGACATATAATCCATTAGAAAAAGATACTGATAAATTGCTTTTGAGACTGATTAAAACAAGTCTTACTGGACCTCAATTGAAGGAAAAAAGTTATGTCACTGTTCATTTGAGAGGCTCGTCCAAATCTCAAGTTTTTGGTAAAGGTGCTAATGAAAAATATCTTCCGTTATGGAAGTTTTTATCAACAGCTCCAGGCGAATATGTCAACGAATTAATCGTGGTAAAAGGATTTCCAGAAACTCCACAACGTGGAGATGATCAATTAATTTTTGACGTATATGCAAACAAGAGTTTCATTGGTAGCGCTCACTATTTAGTCAGAAGTGGGGAAAAAGTCTTGGATACTGGAGTTTTCGGTAAAAAGACAAAAGTTTTGGACATTTTATC
The DNA here is from genome assembly GCA_030563645.1 of Saturnispora halmiae. NCBI lineage: Eukaryota > Fungi > Ascomycota > Pichiomycetes > Pichiales > Pichiaceae > Saturnispora > Saturnispora halmiae. The sequence goes on along the minus strand of JAJMJL010000023.1, from coordinate 61,583 downwards.
AACAAGCAATATATCAGTTGGAATAATTGAATTCGATTCAGAATACGTCGGCAAAACATTCAATGTAGAAAAGGCATTTGAAGTTATTTCAAACTGGAAAAGTTATTTTGGAAAGGATTTAAAAGCAAATGAAACAGTATTTATTGAAAACTTGAATAATCTAAAAAAATTGAAGCAGGATACTTTGATTGGTGAGTTTTCTACTATTTGTGATGCATTAATTTCTGCTTTTGGAGCTGCAGTTGATAAAAATATGGCTAATCTTAAGAGAACAATTTTTGAGTCCTTGATATTAATTCTTGACCTTGCAGTTGCCAGAAATGAAGAATATGTATCGATTTTTCAATCCATGATCGAAAAGAAGGGCTCAAAATTTGCCAAAGTTGGCGAGCATTTTTTAATCTTGATGACTAAAATTTTAGGAAACTATGATCAAGAATGGACTTCCATTGGTAGGGCGTTTTGTAGGATTTCAATTTTATTATTGAGAATCTCAACTAAGTGCTTCTTGAACTCAAATGAATTTGTGATTCATGCAACCGAATTTGCACTTTCAGTTTCTAAATTTCTCGACAGCGATAAGGAGAGTTTAATTTCTGAGCAATTATTGATATTAGAAACGTTGGAGCTGTATTTAGAAGAATTTAAACCTTGGTTCAACTCCTCAGATTTGACAAAGTTTGCTGTTTCATGGATTCATGTCAATCATTTACGTGGTTTAGGATCATTACCTGACAAAAATTCAACAGCATTGGTCAATAGAAAGAAGAAAAGGGAGCATTCTTTCATCATCAATAAATTGATGTTTGTCAATAGACTAATTAGAGGTCCTCTTTTTTCTTATAACGTATCCTCTGAAAGGGAATTGGTTTTCAGCAATGCGCTAGAACTTTCAATTACAGTGATAAGAGCCGAAAAAATTGATTTAGAGTGTTCTAGACTAGCTTTGGGTATACTACTATCAATTTGCGAATTTTCATTGGGTGAAAATAAACGACTTAAGGATGATAGTAACCAGCTTCACTTTACCACGATTAAATTATTGCCATTAATTGCACAAGAATTTAAAAGATATGAAAATTTCTGCTCAACTAATCACTTATTAAGAAAAAAAAGAACATATACAGAGTTGTTTCCTTCCTCATATCCAATTTTGGAGCTCACCATGGATTCAATTGTCAATGATTGTGTTTTTTCAGAAGTTTTGGTTGAGTTCACTATTATTATTTGCTTCATCGGTAAGATATACGAAAGTAACACTGAAATGTTTTCGGAAATGATTGAATCCAATAAAGAAAACTGTTTTAGCATGTTAGACAAAAAGTTCAAACTGGAAAACATCTCATCAATTTCATCAGTTTCGTCAATATTAGAAGTTTGCACAGCAATATTGCAAGTGAATTTTTATCCAAAGGATATTTGGTTATCTTTACATTCTTTGGCAATTGAAGCAAGTTATTTAATGACTGTTCTTGTCAAAAAATACATCCCAGCTCCAAGTGAGGACAACATATCATTGTGGAGCAATTTCATGACAAATTTGTTTGAAATTTCAACAGCAAAACCAAGTTCAATTGAGCACTTGGAAATGACACCAAAAATGGCTAGCTACTTTTTGCTTGGTGATGTTAGATCTAAAATCGCTCCAATCATAAACAATTCATGGGAAATTTTGGGTAATTCATCATCACTGGAAGACAAAGCAAGATTTCAATTAGAAAAATTCAACGGTTACCAAGAGAACATTTTATTATTGAACGGTGATAAATTTTTGTACAACTTGTTTTTGTTTTCAATGCAAAGATCGAAAATATGTTTAACCACTGGAATGAATATTTTTTGGTCTATAATTGCTGCTGAACTTTCAAGGGATGAATCTTTATTTAATTTAGAAAAAGAATGCGTCAGTTCTTTGTATGATCTATTTGAAAGAAAAAACAAATATACTGCAGACCCACTTGAAATCACAACTTTTATTCATGCTTTACAAAAAATTCCTAACAAAATGGATTCTGAGGATACAGATGCTAGAGAAGTAGGTAAGTTTGTGAAGACAATTTCAGCCTACTTGAGTTCTTTATCTGACTTGAAGAGAATTCCAAACGGTGATGAATTTGATGATGATCGTACGTTTCACAGATTGAATATTTCTAGCTTTTTGATGAATGTCGACAAGCCAGAATTATTTCAAAGTTTTGTTAATGAAATGTTTGAGAAAAACATTTCTAAAAGCAATTTTGTTCAAGCTGCATTAAGTTTGGAATTACTTGCTAATACTTATGATTGGGATAATAATACCTATCTTCCACCTTGTGAAAAACCCAATTTACCTAGTCAAACAGCATTCAAAAGAAAAGCTGAATTATTCAAGATTATTTCCTACAATTTTATCAAAGGCTCTAAATTAGAACAAGCAGTGGATATTTACACCGAAATGCTGGATGCTTTCATGTCAATAAATTTTGATTTGGCTGGTATTTCGGAAAGTCATAACGAACTTGGAAAATTATACGAAAAATTACAAACTGTAGATAGATTAGAATCGACATTTTTTAAAATTTCATTTATTGGTCTTGGGTTTCCTGAGTCATTGAGAGGTAAGGAATTTGTCTATGAAGGTTTAGCTTATGAACATATTACAAGTATTCAAAATAGATTGAATAGACTCTACCCAGGATCAAAGATTATTAACAATGATGATGAAGCATCAAAATTGTTAAAAACTAAGCCATTAGGCAAATTTTTGCATATCAAAGTAGTGAATCCAAATAAAAACTCTGGATCAAATGAAATGTCATTTATGGCTAAACAGTATGTTGAAAATAAGAATTTGAATTCCTTTGTTAGTACAAGAAGACTCCCAGGAGCATCTTCTATTACTAATTTATGGACAGAAGAGACAACATTTACAACATTCATGACGTTTCCAACTCTGATGAATAGATCTGAAATCAAATCGGTTAAAACAGTAAGGATTCCACCAGTAAAAAATGCCATAAAATCTCTGCTAAAGAGAAATGGTGAGTTATCCAATTTGGAGTATTTGATTCATCAAAACTTGAAGGATAACATTGGAGTAGAGGCTATTTCATGCAGCTCAATGTTTGAGACTTTGACAAGAATTTTAGCCGGTACAGTTGATTCTCCAGTTAATGGAGGTGCAGGAGAATTCAAAATCTTCCTGAATGAACCTTGCGATTTTGAAAAGGGTGAATCAGACGAGGAGTTCTCTAGAGATGCTGCGATTTTAAGAAAATCGTTTATGAGATTGGCATTTTTATTAAACAATCTATTAAAGCTACATGGTTTGATTGTTCCAAGTGTATTAAAGCTGCAGCATGAAGCCATGTATGAATTGTTCAGGAAGAACTTCGAGTTTGAAATCAAGCAGTGCGACTTGGATGTAACAACTCCATTAAAATATAATCAATTGATGCATTCATTAACATCAACCAATGTTCATTCAAAGCACAGGCATGCTCAAACCGAGGGATCTGAGACCACGTTTAATCATTTTGATAATCAATTGACTAGGACTTCATCTCATAATACTATCAGCAGTATTGATAGGAGACCTTCCTCAATTAATGGACGTTCTTACAGTCATGGTAATTCTCACAGTCAGAGTGGCTCATTATCTGCAAGCAGAGTTGGTGGCATCTCTACATTAACTAGAGATGATAACAGTGTTACTTTGAGTGATTACTCTCACGCTGATGAATCATTACATACCAAATTCTCTACTAACACAACTGGTAAAAAATCCACTAAAAGAACTAATATTCTTAATTATAAATAAACACTTCCATAGGATTTTATAAATTATTTACATTCAACATTGATTTATGATTTACATTCTTCAATCAGATTTGGTTTGATCAAAAATATGACAGGTCACATTTGGCGATGAATTATGTTGGATATAAAAGGCAAACGAAATGTGACGATTGTCATCAAAGCCAATATTAGTTACCTTTTTCAAATTAAATGGAGAAGCTTGTTAAATATATAGACACTCTTCCATTGGAGTTAGCCCTTGATATTTGTTCTGAAAGCTTGGCTTTATGCTCAGACCAGTCTCTAAATAATCAATTTGAAGCTGCGTTTCCCAAAATACTCTTTTTACCTTTTTTTCATCAGGTGAGAATCAGCGTGTGCTACATTGAATTCACACATAAAAAGGGACATACACTTAAAATTTATTATTCGGAACGAAGTTATTGCAAATTCATCCAATTGTTACAAAATGGCTACAAAATTGAAAACCTTGAAATAAATTTGGATACGAATTCACAATTTGAGCTTGTGGAAACAGCTTTAAACTCTTCAACCAAAGTCAATTTGTCATTATCACCATATCTTTATATACCTTTTTTCAGAGAATACCCCCAGGCTATTTCTAGGGTTCATGAGTTTACATTTGATAACTTTGATTCAATTGATAGAATAGAACATATAATCGGAGAAGATTTGAAATTTGTTCAACTGAAGCGAATCAATATAAAGCTCTGTTGCATTAAATCAATTAGTTTATTGGAAAATCTTATGGTGAATTTGGCTGGAAACTGTTTTGGATCTCATTATCAAATTCAAGTTTTTCATTATATTGAAATAAGTAATACTAGAGATGTATTAACATACCTGGCTAATAAAGTAAGAATGAACATCCTTACCAATGAAAATGTCAGATATAAAAATAAAATATCATTGATAGTCAATAATATCGATATATTGGTAGTTTTGAATGAATTTCATTTTATTGAACACAAATCAATCAATAAGTTGGTGATAGGATTATTATCAAAAATTGCGGCTCAATTATTAGAATCCCACATTGTGTTTATGCTCAATCTACGAGAACTTATAACATATTCTACAATTGATATCTCTCAAAGCATTTCAGCTGGCAGTTTAAAAAATCTTACGATTTATAGAGACTTCTCAACCAAGAGCACGCCAAGATCATTATCTGAGATTAATAGTACCAATTTACCTAAATTATCAAATCTGTCCATATGTACGGAAGGTTTGAAACAGAATAAAAAGTATCGAATTCCGCATACTCTGACTAATCTACAAATAACAAACCACAGTGTTAGTGGACTTGCTGATTTTTCTTTCATTGATTTCTCCCAATCCAATTTGAAAACACTATACATTTTCATCCAGGGTCAATACGAAACAATCCAATTTTCCAACTTGTCTCCAACCTTGAGTAATTTAGTAATATCATCTAATTTTTCAAACGAAACTTCCGTGAAGTGTATTAAAATCGACGCTGGTTATGCATACCTGTCATGTCTTCGTAAATCTTTTCCAAATTATAATTTTATCTAACCCACTTTTTACCGGTTCAAAGATTTTAAAATTTTAACTAGTATTATCCTGAACACTTGCTGCATTGACTGAGCTTATTTATACATGTTGAATATCACTTTTAACAACAACATCTGATAAAATAGATAAAAAAATCAAAATCAAAATTTTATCTTCTCTACTATTATTATTACATATTTTGATCTTTTCAAGTATTATTGCAATGTTGGATCTTAATAGCGATGCGGATAGACAAACTCTACTCAATTTTTACCAAATGAACACGTTGCGTCCTCAATCATATGCCAAGGACACCAATGTTTCGTTTTTAGACAAAGATTACACGGATGAACCAGTTTCTGCTATTCCAAAACATATTGTCAATAAATTATTATCTGAGACGACTACAGGGGCGAAGAATAAGACCAGCGACATCTCTAGAGCACAAGCACGGACTTCTGCAGATTTCACAGATGCATTGGGGTTTTCAGACAACATCAAAGAGCTATTATTGGATATGGATGTTATTGAAGATACACGTGATCCACAATTGCACAAGTTTATGGTGGATTCTAAATCGTTTAATCCAAAGGTCTTTCTTTCAACGATCCATTCAGAGAAATCTTTGAGTGAGCTGAAAAAAGGTATAGAACATTTAGACCGTGATATTGAAGCCAAAAAACCCGAATTACAGAAGTTGATCACCTCCAACTTTGAAAAGACTCTCAGTACAAAAAATTCATTAGATACAGTATTTGCAGAATATGGTAAATCAGGGTTATCAGCCAAATTAGATCAATTAGAATTGGAGTTGGCATCGTCAAGTAATTCAGCAAATCAATTATTAAACCCTGTGTTACTTCAGGTCACCAAAGAAAATCAAATTGCAAATGCATTGAAGCAGATTGAAGAGAATAAACATTTTCTTGATTTGCCAAAGAAGATTTCTACTTTAGTTTCACAGGATAAATTTGATTCTGTTTTGAAGGAATATAGGATTGGACAAACTTTGTTTGTTGAAATGAGAGAAAAATATCCAAATAATCAATTATACCCAAAGGTATGGTCCAAAATTCAAGAAATCATAAATAGTTATAAAGAATCAATGTCTGATTCATTAAAATCAATATACCTTGAGAATATAAACGACAACTTTCAAACACAAATGACCCCTAGGGGAGAAAGCTTCATTTCTATCATTAAAAGAATTATTTTATTGGGATCAGATAAGAGTCCTATTAAAGAGTTTATTAATGCTCAATATTCAAAAACAGCACATGATTTGGAAAGGGGATTATCGTCCATTCAATATGATAGGTTAGTAAATGCTAGAGCAGGAATCATAAATGCATATGAAATGGATCAATCAACAGATAATGAATATGGGCAAATAGAAAGATTGTCAAATACTACAATGAACAAAATGTATAATATAATGTCGAAGCCAAATTTCAAGCCAGAAACATTAGATGAAATATACAAAACTGTCGATTTACCATTAGTTGCAGAGCTCTGGGGTTTTATTGCCCAATACGTTAACGATGTTATCAAAAATGTTATTACAAGAAAAGTACTGAAATTTGAAGCCATCTACAAATTTTTTATGGAAGACCTAGATTCTATATTAGATGAGGATACTAGAGAAGCAAATTCGGATCTATTGACTATTACAGAAGATGACAAACTGGAAATGAAAACCTTTTTTCATAATGTTTTGACCAAAATTTGTGGAAGATTGGAGTTCATTTTTACTTGCACCAGACATGGTATTGATCAAGCTATTGGTTTAGCAATGGAACACGGTAAAGACGCAATTTTCCCACCTGTTGGAGAAAAAGACTTAACGAACACAGAATCATTTGGATTTATCCCACCACATTCGAATTCAATTGCAGCTGTTCATTATATCGTTTCAATGCATGAACAAATATACGACTCATTGACAGATTTGCATAATCGAAATCATATATTTTACTCAGATGCGCTCAATGGGGCCCTGTCTAGTGCAATCAAGGGAGTTTCAGAAAATATGTTGATCGGATCTTTCTGTTTACTTAATGAAGATATGAAATCTATCTCCTTAATTGAAAATTGGACCATTTCTACTTCTAACGAAGGGTGTACTTTATTTCCAGAATTTCTGTTGAACTACTATCAAGTATTTTTATTCAAATTGCAACAAATGAACATTTCGGATGATAGTAGTATGATTGCTGATGCCACAAAATTATTCAAGCAATCGTTATCAACCTCAATTGAATCTCTAGTTACACTTGTTGATGAAAGATGTCAGTACGACAAAGAAAAATCAGATCTATACCGTCTGTTGACTGTAACTAATTTAAAATTCATTAGAAAGAATACAATACCAAAAATTTTGAAATTGTTCGACCTTTCTTTTCATCAATCTTTACACTTGGATTCTGGTCTAGATATCTACAACGAGTTAATTTCAGATGAAAAGTCTTTATTAAGTGATTGTATAAGTCCATATTACATCACCATCAAAGAAATTGTCAGAGACGGAGTAATGGCACTACCTCAAAATTCGTCTGATATTCCAAATAAAATTGCCAATGGGCAAACATTTAAAGTTTCTGGGTATTTGATGAAGGTTTTTGGGCTTGTAAACTCCGTTAAATCAAGACTGGCAAAATGGAACATCAGTAGAATTCAAATCAATGAAGTTCAAGCTTCTTTATTACACCAAATGGTCAAAAAAATGTTTGATTCTTTGTCTATAAAGTTTTCTTCGGCTGCTGCTGCGCAGTTGGCTTTGGATCTGTCTTTGGCAAATGCTATAATTACCAAATTCAATACCAGATCTACTTATCAAGTAGATACAAAGAAACTAACAACTGCTCTTGCAAGCTTTAATTCCAGTATTGACCAATCAATATTACAAAATAATCTCTCTGAAGCGGCCAAAGTCAACTCTGTGCTTATCAAGTGTATTTTAGAAGTGTAGATCAATTTTTTATTTATATATGTAAATATCATGAGCATATTGAGAATGTTCCTCTATACAGAACACTTTCTTCTTTCCCTTTGTAATAGATAAATGTTCAGAAGAGCTCTGGGGAGCCATGGATTGCCCAAAGGGCAATGGAATCAGCTTAGAAGGAGTTCGACTATCGGGTATAAGTCATCAAACACGAGAAGATACGTTACAGGAGGGGTATTGGCCCTATTTGCAGGTGGTTTGGTGGTAGATGCAGATTTCAGGAAATCCGCTTATGAGGCAGCACTGCTGGCAGAAAGAGTAGGGGTTGTTACTATTGCAATGACAAAGTGTTTCAGTATGTATTTATGGACATTAAACCGTTCATATGACAGCGAAGAAGATTATAATAAAGCAATGAGTGAAACTCATCAAAAGGCAGCAGATACGACATTATGGGCACTGAGAAAGAACGCCGGTGTCAATATTAAATTAGGTCAACATATTGCAGCAATGACCTATCTTTTACCATTTGAATGGACTAATACAATGGTTTGTCTTCAAAGTGAATGCCCCGAATCAACGATGGAAGAACTCAGAGAAATGTTTGAAACAGATACAGGGAAGAAGTTCGATGAATATTTTGAATATTTTGATCCTGTTCCAATTGGGGTTGCATCTTTAGCACAAGTTCATAAAGCTATTTTGAGAGAGAATGGACAAGAAGTTGCAGTCAAGATGCAACATCCATCATTGAAAACATATGTTCCATTGGATGTTAAATTGACAAAAATGACGTTTGACATGATGTATAAAGTGTTCCCAAACTACTCATTGACCTGGTTAGGTGATGAAATGCAAGATTCGATTTTCGTGGAATTGGATTTTAGACACGAGGCAAATAATGCAAAGAAAACTGCCAATTATTTCAAGGATTATCAAAAATTGACTGCATTGAGAGTACCAGAGGTGTATGATGCTCTTCCAAGAATTCTTGTGATGGAATATGTCGGAGGTGCTAGGTTGGATAATTTAAAATATATCGATGAACATAAGATATCAAGAGCAGAAGTTTGTGGATGTTTATCGCATATCTTTAATAATATGATTTTTCAATCAGGTTTTGTTCATTGTGATCCACATCATGGTAATATCGCAATCAATCATTTGAAAAAACCTAGAAATGGTCATAATTTTGAAATCATTCTTTATGATCATGGTCTTTATAGAGAGATTCCAAATCAAATGAAGGTGGATTATTCAAGGTTCTGGCTAGCTTTGCTTGACAAAGATCAAGCATCAATGAAGGAATACGGAATGAAATTTGCAAAAATCAAAGATGATCAATTCCCAATTTTTGCTGCGGCTATTACAGGAAGAGATTTTGACCATGCAACAACGGGTCAGATAACATCCGAAGGTAGAAGCGACCTTGAAATAGATAAGATGAAACAAGCCATTTCTCAAGATAATTTGATTTTGGATTTAATGTCTCTTCTTGCAACAGTTCCAAGAATTGTGCTTTTGATCCTAAAAACAAACGATCTTGTGAGACATTTGGATGAATCTCTTCAAAATCCTTTAGGTCAAGAGCGTACCTTTTTAATCATGGCTACGTACTGTGCAAAAACTGTTTTAAATGATGATTTATCCAAAACTTCTCGTTTTTGCTCCGCTTGGTCTCCTTCTTGGATTTTAGGAATGCTCCGTTCATGGGGAGTGTTTTACAAAAGAGAAATGCAGCTTTTCTTCTATGATTTTCTTTTCTATATGAGAAATCTGTTACCATTTTATATTTGATGACATAAGCAGCTCTGTTTATATATGTTAATATTACGCTATATTTTGAGAAAAAGTATAACACGTCTATTATTATTGATTCTTGAAGTGAAATGAACCACCAAAATGCCCCCAAAGCTTCTGGAAGCGGGTTCTCCTTGTCCAACGTGTTTCAGAAGAAGCAGGGTGGTGTTTCAACGAGAAATGAGGGAAAAACAAGACAGCAACAGCCTTATATGGGGAATAATCGACCTAACAATAAAGTAACAAATAGACAAAAGATGCCACCATCGGGGCCTCGTTTGTTGAATAACACGTCGAATTATAGAAAAGGACCAAGGCCTAAACAACAGCAACAGCAACAACAAGGCAAAGGACGGAATTTCACCGCATTGAAACATAAAACGCAAGAAATACCAACCAATTCAGTAAAAGCTGCAAATTTTCAATCCAAGTTTATGGGATCATTATTGGAGAGTCCAGAACAGTTAGGATTCACTCAAATTGTACGAAAGAAAAGACAAACTCCAAAGTATTTATTAAAAGAACAAGTTCTTTTTGATAGTTCATCATTTGTTGATAATGAATGGGACATCAAAAATCAAGAGATGTTGTTAATGAGAGAATCCCAATTCCAAGGAGATGCGCAAGTTTTATTTGAGGAATTCCAAGTTTACAGAACTAAGGAAAGAGAAATGATGGAAAGCTTGAATTTTGTCGACAAAGAAAATGCCAAGAAATTACTTAATGATGCAATTGTTTTTAGAGGTTCCTGTAAGGATATGTGCCCAACATACGAAAGAGTTGAGCGTGTATTCAAAAACCAGGTTTCAAAATGGGAAAAAGATCCTCAAACGGGGAAAATTTCCAGAAAATATGCACTTAAAACATTCATGAGGCCATCTGGTCAAGCACCTTCCTTACCATCAGATGTTCGTCCTCCTGCAGTTTTGCAGATGTCATTGAATTATATTATAGACAATTTATTACCAAATATCAAAGAGTGTCAATCATTTATTTGGGACAGAACTCGTTCAATCAGACAAGATTTCACATTTCAAAATAATTACTCCGGTTATGAGTCCATTGATTGCCATGAGAAAATTTGCAGGATACATATTTTATCATTACATGTCATGGCAGGGGCCAATGACCCAGATTATCAGCAACAACAAGAACTGGAACAATTCAACAATTCACTTAAAACTTTAGTCAATATGTATGATGATGTAAAAATGAGAGGCGGGTTGTGCCCAAATGAACCTGAATTTAGAGCATATGAGATCATCGTTAAATTAAAAGATTTTGAACTGGAAAGAAGTGTTCAACATTTACCTACACATATTATCAATGATCCAATTGTTCAAAGTGCATTAAATTTAAGAGGGTTGATCAATCATGGGATTGGTGGGTTGAATTTATTCTCAGTGTTTTTTAGCACTGTGTTGGACCCTTTGAAAACCCCGTTCTTATTAGCATGCTTAGCAGAAATTCATTTTAATGAGATAAGGTTCAATGCTTTGAGACATCTATCAAAAATATATCATAGTAAAGCAAAAAAAACACCATCTGTTGAAAAACTGACGAGCTTACTGGGATTTGATAATCCAGAATCCCTTCAAAGAACCTTAAAGGTTTACAACATTGAAACTTTTACTGATGAAGAAGGTCTACTTCGAGTTAACATTCAGCGATTTAATTCAACATTCAAGAACTCCCAGAAACAAGCATACACAACACAGATCGATAAGATGGTTGGTGGTAGAACGGTACAGGAAATCGTGAATGCTGGTATTCCAAATGTTGAATTGAAGTTATCAGCGCCCATGCCAGATGTTGAAATTGCTAGACAAAGCTTCAAAGAAGCTTCAGAGAATACTAAATTTGTTGATAGCGTATATTCGAATATCAAGTCAACAAACCAAATGAAGCCAAAGAGTACAAAATCAATGACTGTGGAGTCGTTGAATGGGAATAAGAGTCAAGCATTAGCGTTAGGGAAGCCTAGTTTTGACGATAATAAAAATCAAAAAGTGAATCATTCCTCAAACACATTAGAAATTAAGCCACAGAATTCTTTCAATGCAGCAATTAGTGCTTTCCCTTCAATGAGCACCAATGCACAACCTTCTAATTTTGAGAAAGGAATGTCAACATCTTTCAAATTTAATCCTGTTCCTTCAGCAAATTTATCATTAACAAGTGGTAACGATCAATCAACAGTTTCCCAGTTTCAACCGCCATCATTTTCAAACCCATCCAATGGTACCAAAAAAAACGAAGATGTTTCATCTTCAGAGCAACTGAAGTTGAACTCTTCTACATTACAGCAACCTGCCGGATCCATATTTGGGGAACAGGAAAATGTTTCAAAGCCAAATACATATCAAAGAGAAGATTTTAACGCCTCATTTCTTAAATCTAAGATGGATATTAACAACACGACCAACACTAATCCTGTTTCAATTAAAAAACCTTTAGTGTCGGATAAAGTTGAACCGAATTTGAATTTGAATTCAAATCCAAATTCTATTTTACAGCCGCCGGATGTACTTGAAAATAAGCCTCCAAAACCACAGAAGAAATTGGTAGACAATCCACGGTTTGCTTCTGCTGCCAGAGAAGAGGTTGATATATTATTGGATGACGTGCTACAAAAGAAGATGGGAGAAACAGTAAAATTCAGGTTGTCCGCTGAGTCGAAGAAGCGTCAGAAAGAAAAAGAAAGAGCAAATCAAATGAAGCGTGAAAGAACAATTTCCAAATTAACAGAAGAATTATTTGATGCTTTTATGAATGAACAAATTTATTTGAATGCGCTTGAAGCCAAGGCTAAATCAATTGCTGATTTGAAAGCAAAGAAACATGTCATTGGATTGTTATCAAATAAAGCAAAGAAATCAATTGAAAAATTGAAATTAAAAGAGGATAAATTAAAAGAGATTGAAGATTTTAATAATTCAGCAGTTGCTTCAAACATTCCAACATTAATTTTGCCAAATTCAAACAGTAAAACAGTGAGCATATCATCTCCAACATATAATGACCACATTACTAAATTATTCAACAAGGTAAAGCCAAAGAGAGACTACGAATCATTATTGATATTAAGAGACCGAAAATGCAATGTTTCTGAATTGATAGGCGCGTATTTTAATTTTATGTTGCCGGAACAAAAGATATCAACCATTGTATCAGAGGATGATTATGGTTTAACTATCAAACGATTACGAGATGAAGTTAAAGCCAAAACTGAATTTCAGTCTATAAACTTCATTATTTTACAAGTAGGAAGCGTACCAACTGACGAAAATGGACTATTAATTGAATCCTTGAAACGTGATGCGATTGTAATTGATAAGCTCATTGGATACTTGAGGAGGTACTCAAAATACAAATATTTTGGAATTGTCATTGCATATAGTGATTATTTTCATGAGAATCCTTCAATTGAAGAGGTGATAAAACATTTAAAATTGAATAATTATCGTGGTACAAATACATCAATTGGATTTGTAAATTTGTCTGGGTTAGGAAATTCCCAGGCAACAAACGAGAAGAAATATAAGATGCTTGATAAGGTACTAGAGAAAGTTCTGAAAAAAGTGATTGATAAGGAAAGCGAGTCAAAGGAAATTGACAAATCTATGACAGGCGAGACATCTGATGTTGATACATCAGTCGTTGGTAAATCATTTGTTGATTTCGTCCAGCCGATGAATAAACAGCTCTTAGAGAAAATTGCGAGCAGGAAAAACGATCGTCTAATGGAAATATTAAACTCAACGAGAATAAAGAGAAGAAGATTTGAATCTCCAGTTGATTTCTCATCACTGGATTTGAGAAATGCTAGCATAATGTCCTCAAATCAAACAACTCAAAATAACACGGATTTGGATGAATTAGATTCATTGGCAGATAGTATATTAAAAGACTGAATTATTTATAGAAGATTTAGAAAAAAAACTTGTACCATTATATTTACATACTTAATTAAAGATATCGAAAATAGTTTGATCAACAAACTCATCCTTTGAAGCAAAATTCGTTGGAGTAGGAAAAGAATATTTGTCAGATAACCCATATTCATTAACAATATCATTTAAATCAAATCTTGTTGACGCTTCAGTAGTTTGACTGATATTTTCACTCTTTTTATTGTACATACCAAACCAAAAATCATCGTTAGGTGATGGATTCATTCCATCGAATGTAGTTTCATAAGGAGTTGCCAATATAACAGGCTCTTCAACAAAGGTAGATACCTGTAATGGGGAAAAACGAATATCTTCATCACATATATTATTTCTGATCCTATTGAACATTATTAGACTGAACTTTGAAGGCTCTAATTTGACATTATAATTATGAATGGTAATTGATTCATTTAATTTGATCAAATCATCGCAATTTAAATGAGAAACAATATTGAAAAAACTCTTTTCTTTGGTATAATCAAGGGATTTATTCTTCAATAACTCGATAATAAATTTATGAGCTTTCAAAATCCTCCATGAATAAAAGTATTTCGATGATATAATTGTCAATGCCGGAAGATAATATTTATCAGTAAAATCAGTCACTCTATCCCTAAATGATTTAAGTTCAGATAATTTGTTTTTTATGTCTTCTGTCAACGGTAAATCTTCTAAAATCTGCCTTGCTGTTAAAACTTTACAACATAATGACATGAAAAAAAACCACGCTTTGTGAGTAACAACTTGAAGAATAGGTATGATCAGTGTATCAAATCCAGGTCCAACATACCTATAAGAGTGACAGGCCAATTCATGAAAATTGAATAAGACAGAAAAAAACATTAAATTTGTTTTAAATGTGAGGAATTTGGCGGCAAGAACATTCTCTTCATCATCTAAACATTGCATGATTCTAAAATAGATTGGTTTCAATGCAGATAAAGTGTGTAAATAATTGATAATAGAGTAAAGTTTTTCAATTCTTTTCACAAACGAACCTTCATGATTTTTCTTCATTAATTCACCAAAAGTTCCATATTTTTTCATTAGATCTGCTTCGATTTTTAAAGCTTTTGTTACTAAAAGCCGCATGTTTGGTGCCTCTTTCATATTTGTGCAAGGATCAACCAATTCTTTTATTGATGAATGTAATTCATACCTATCTCTTATCATTTCAATTACTTGTTTTTCCAAAGCCAAATTCTCAATGTTACTTGTCTCGACTTTGAAAGTGGGTAGTTCAGTATTAAAAGTACCATCTAATACCCCTTTACTTGCTCCCGACTCAACAAACTGCAGATGCTCAGAAGAAACTAGACCAAACCAAATTTTTCTCCAAAGGTTACCTAAAGGTGAATCGCCGACAATTGGATCAAAAAGGTGAGGATCTCTATTTAACCCAATTGAAACAGCTACATTGATCAAGGTGTTTAGATATATATGAGCTTCTCCATCTCCGAAACCATCAAATGAATCGTTTTTTTTATATTCATACATCAAAAGAGCACATTGGAAGATCGGTAATGCACACCTTGAAAACATATTAAATTGTTGTAAACAAGATTGAGCAACAGTTATTAAATTTGGATTTAATTGTTTGCTTAACAAATATAGTTCATCTTGCGATTTTTTTGGGAAATCCGTCACTGTTTCTAAATTACCAGATAACGTTAAATAACTCATTTTTAGCACCAATAGTAAAGAACCAAGAATAGAAATATCCAATTTTCTTTTAAAATTTAATTCCGTTATTTTGATTTCAGATTGGTCACCAGGAAAAGTGTTGGTCAACCTTTGAACTTCCTTTGAAAACGATTTTTGGTCAAGATATGGAGACATTGGGTAAATATAATCAAAAAACCTATCAATTAACATCCATATCACTTTAGGAGGAGGTAAAACTTGAATGACATTAGCAATAACTTCTGCTATTGATTTAGTTTCAACCATTTTGTCTTCAGAAACAACATCAACATTAACTGGTTCAATATCTTGGATACCTGAAGTATCTAATACCATTTTCTTAAAGGTTGTTTGATCTAATCCATTAAAATTATGTTTCTTCTTAAATTTCATCACTTGTTCTCTAATTGGGCCAGTCAATTTGTCATTTAGTATAGAAGATAAAAATGTCAATGGCCCATAACTATGAATCCGTGAATATTTGTAAATCATCACAGGCCTCCCTTCAAAGAAATTAACTTTACTATCGAAGTCCAGACGGATTGAGCTGAATAGAAACTCGTATTCATTATCATCTGATGACATTTTTTTGAATGAATTTTGAGAATCTGTCAAAGGAGACTGACGTGCGTAGCTATAGTTTGAGTATCTACTTGAAGTAGCATATTGAGCGGGGCTTGGAATAGGGAGATATGGAGCTGGAGAAAATGATTGAATGGAGGGAAGTTTTTGGGATTTATTATTATTATTTGCAATTTGTGACTGCTGTGAAATATTTGACAGGGAAGGACTATTTACAAGAGCAATTGGATACTGGTTTTCAACGTTGATATTTGCATGCTGTTGAGACATATCGGCCCTCAATATCGAGCTTTCGATCTGTCTTATCTTATCCTTTAGTATTCTAATTTCGTTAAACACCGGTTTATCGTCTAATGGGGGAAATGCATATGTTGAATAGTCACTCTCTTGTGCAGTATCAATTTTAACCTCATTTTCTATTGCTTTTCCTGTCTTTTGCCTCTTGATACCTGCTTCGTTGACTTCTTTTTCCGAATATACACAGGAGTGCTCTTGATTATGACGAATGCAGTTAGAACAGTGCGGTTTGAGCCTATCACACTTAACTTTTCTCCGTCTACAAGTCACACATGAAACTGGAACACGCACACGCCGCTGTTTAGTGTCTTGATTTAGCATTTGGTTAAAGAAAAGATACTAATTTATGTATAGGCAAAAATTAATTTCTCGGACTTTACAATTTGTACACTAAATCTTCAATTAATCCTTTCAAAATTTAGAAAAAACAGGCTCCGTTGATTTCATTGGTTACAAAGTATGAATTGTTATATATAAATCAAAAAAACTCCCGTTTAAATTCAATGATTCAATGTTAGTTTTTATTAATGTCAATTAATCCAATTGATTTTCTATACTTTTTTGTGATTTCTTTTAACCATAATTTTAAAATTGTTGAACTCAATCTATTGATAAAAATTTCATAATATTTCATACACATTTTACTGTGTTTTTTAATAAAAATATTAAAAATAAAACTCAATCTTATTACATAAGCATATTACATAAGCACACTTACGTAACACGCTGACGTAAGCGGGACGGTTATGTTTTTAAAAATAGAAACCGTTTTCTTGGTATATTAAGACTCTTTATTATATATTAAATATAGATAATAACGGATATTCTTGGTAAAATAAAGGGATGTTTTCACCAAATGAAAGTCCACGAGATTCCAAAAGAATTTCAATGCATAGAAGAAAGATTTCAGAAGTTTCGTTCACGGATTCAGTGGCAGAATCGTTTGCGTCAACGGGTATAAACTCAGTGTTTTCAACAGGTTCAATATCAACGAATTTTTCATTTCCTAATACCGAAATAATACCTACAGATACTAAAGACTGGAATGAAGACCTCAAGTTGATGTTAGAGGAAGTTAGGGGGAAAGTCTCGAAAAATCCAATGAATTTTACCCATGACTTATCGAATTTGAAAATCCGGTATTTTCATGAGTTTTGGGGGTTGACATCAGAACAGATAGCGCTTTTCAAAGCTTCACAAGAAGAAGAGTTCATGCGACAATCAAGAATGATGGAAATATTCTATTACGTTAAAAATATCCGATTTAGAATGGTTATGTTAACGGAATTTATTGACCCAATGATTATCACTAAATTGAAAACAATGCCAAATAGTGACAAGCTCAAAATTCAGATTTCATGGATGGCTTTGATGACCATCTTTGATACCTTTTGCATTAACTTGAAAAGAATTTTCGATGGCCAGTTTTTGGTTAATATAAATTCATTTGTTTCGATATTGGGACATTCATTCAACAAATTAAATAAAAAATATAAAGATTTTAGTGAATCCAGTTCAATTTTAAGAGATTTCATTGAAAGAGGAGGAATCTCTGCTCAAGAATTTCATGATTATAATAATCAGTTGAAAATTAAATATAACTTGAGTTATAATGATTCTGTTGATTTGTCACTATTAATGAAAGGTTATATTTTAACAATGTTAAGTAAATTTCACGACCCACTATTGAAATTACAAAAATCTTTGCAATCTAGTCAAGAAATGAATGATGTGGTTTCAATGTTTAAAAATATCCAATTGACAATCGATTTCTTTTCACCACAACAAAGTTCGTTAATAGTTTCAAAATTGACGGACAAGCAAAATTTAGTAGATTCTGCTTCATTGTATTCAATAAATGCATTCAACCATGATAGAAAACTGGTATTTGTGAAACAAGGCTCATGGTCAAAATTATGGGGAGGTAATTATTGTCAAGGAAAGATAATTTTATTCGATAACTATCTATTATTGATTGAGTCAAATGAAAATGGAGAAGAAAAACTCTCCTATCCACCGATGAATTTAATAGATTTAGATCTAGATCAAGATATGCATGATGCAATGTTTTTACAATTCAAAGAAACCCTATCGATGTTCAAATCCAACGAGGGAACCAATTTTAAACAGAAAGTGAAAAATTCAAATTCCAATACTTTTGCATTCACCAACAAGGTAACAGGATTACAAATTGTGGGTGTTTTTGAAGAATTAAAATTAAAATTTGGCGGTTACAGAACAGGTTTTCAAACCATGAAATTACAGCAACAAATCTCTAAAGTCAATTTGAATAAATGTTATAAATTGGATAAAATAGACGGTTGTTTATCCAATTTTGAATATAATTATGCATTCAATTTAAGGCCCGATTATTTGTTGATAGGCTCAAAACAAATTGCTCTCAATAGTAAGGGAAATTTAACGATGTTATTTGAAACGGAACATTTTTTTGGAAAATGTGATGTTCTTCAAAGAAATTTCATTTTTATCCATAACGATGATCTGTACAGTCTGCCATTAGAAGAACTAGTTAAAAAATCAACCAAATGGAAGCTATTAGCCAAGTCTGTCAAATCATTTGAAATTAAATTAATTGATGGGAAAATTGAATTATATCTTCTTTCACCAGATTCTCAATTACAAGTTTATTCTATTGATTCCCAATTTTCTAAAATCCTCAACCAAACGAATTTAGCTCAAGGGGTGTTTAGTATTAAACCATTTGGTAAATTTGGCGTGGTTTATACTAAAAATGGCGACGACCCTCAAGTTTATTTGATCGATTCAACTCCATTATTAAATATTTCTCCTCAAGTCAAATCGTTGTTGAAGCATCAAAAATTAGTGGGTGTTTTTTTCAAACCCGATCAGAATCAAATTATCATCGGCTACACTGACTATGTTTTAACTGCATTCCTCAAAAATGGCTTTCACTGTGATGTTTTTGAAGATCGAATTCTCAAATTGAATTTTCCCCAAACGGAAATGAGATTTGATATGATCCAAGCTTTAGTTTTTGCAAGCAACCAATCCGATTGTCTGGATGTGTGGGAATTGGATTTTAACAGAGATTCTCATGACAATTCGTACTCCGAGTTAATCATCTGTATGAGAACTTGCAATTTTAAATTTCTCAATTCTGACTCAAATTTGGTCTATCAAAAACCCAAAAATCCCTCTAATTCATCTCTTCCAACCATTTACAATATGTCGGTTTCTTAGCTGCTCTTTATACTTTTCTTCCGTTTCTATTTAATATTTAATGTTTGTTATATACCTGGATGGCTGACGTAATCCCCGTAAAATTTTTTTCTATATATTTAAATATAATGTATAAATATATGATTTACTATCTTTTTCCTTTTAGTACAGGAGAGTATCACAATGATGCAAAGAAGGTTAATTCATTTGACAAGAGAAATTTCCAAGGAATTACAAAGTAAGCCAACCTTGCCTATAATTGTTGTTGGTGCAGGTCATGCGGGTGTTGAAGCGGCTACGGCCAGTTCAAGATTAGGTATTAATACGACCTTGATTACACCAAGCTTTTCAAACGTTGGAGCGACATCATGTAACCCTGCATTCGGGAGGCATCGCAAAAGGTACGTTAATTAAAGAAATTGATGCTTTAGATGGTGTAGCTGGAGGAATCATTGATAAAGCAGGAATTCAATTTAAAATATTGAACAGATCAAGAGGTGCTGCAGTATGGGGTTATAGGGCCCAAATTGACAGGAAATTGTACGAAGAAAAGATGCAACAAGTCATTAAAGATTACGACAATCTGAATGTTGTAGAAGGTAAAGTGGAAGATTTGATTTTGGAGACCAACAACGACACAGTGAGCGTTGTTGGAGTTGTGTTAGAAAATGGTGAATTAATACCATGTTCAAAGGTTGTCATTACAACAGGAACTTTTCTTGGGGGAGAAATTCACATTGGAATGGAAAGTTGGAAAGCGGGAAGAATTGACGAAATTGGAAGTTACGGGTTAAGTGATACGTTTAAAGACATTGGATTTATGATGGGTAGATTAAAAACAGGAACACCAGCAAGAATCAGTGCGAAAAGTGTGAATTATAAATTGGTGAATCCAGAAGCAGGTGACAACCCACCAGAACCAATGAGTTATCTGAATGATAGGCCTGAAATCAAAGATCAAATATTATGTTATAGTACTCAGACCACAAGCAAAGTCCGGGATTTGATCATGGACAATTTGGACAAAACTTTCCATATTAGAGAAACTGTGAATGGGCCAAGATATTGTCCAAGTTTGGAAGCCAAGATTTTGAGATTCAAAGATAAACCAACTCATAGAGTGTGGTTAGAACCTGAAGGTTTGGATACTGATTTGATGTACCCAAATGGGATTTCTAATACTATGCCTATTGATATTCAACAGAAGATTTTGGAAAATATCATTGGTTTGGAAAATGTTAAAATGGAAAAACCAGCATATGGTGTAGAATATGATTATGTTGATCCAAGAGAATTGAAGAGAACTCTTGAAACAAAAAAAGTGAAAGGTTTATTTTTAGCAGGTCAAATCAATGGTACAACAGGATACGAAGAAGCAGCAGCACAAGGAATCATTGCAGGGTTAAATGCAGGGTTGAATCATCTAGAAAAAGAAGAATTCATTATGGACCGCTCAGATGGATATATTGGGGTTTTAATTGACGATTTGACTACTAAAGGTGTCAGTGAGCCTTATAGGATGTTCACATCGAGATCAGAATTCCGAGTAAGTGTTCGTGCAGATAATGCAGATTTAAGATTGACAGAACGGGGTCGTGAAGTAGGATGCGTTTCAGATAAAAGATGGGAGAGTTATTTGAAAGATAAGCAAATGTACACATACGGAATTGACAAACTTAAAGATTTCAAATTAACATCACTGAAGTGGGGGCAAGAGATGAAAAATGTCAACATTGGAAATGACTGTAAACTGAAATCAGCATTTGATCTTTTACGTTATAAAGATGTTACAGTGGATGATATTTTACCAATAATTGGTGACTCCCAGTTGAACGATCTAAAAGATAGAGTGAAAATGAAGATAACAATTGATGGAAACTACAGTGGATATTTGAACAAAGAGAAAGAATACATCAAGGCATTTAAATCTGATGAATTAATGAAACTACCTGTTGATTTTAATTATGAAAGTTTATCTTCTTTATCAAATGAGGTTATATTACTTTTAAATAAGGTCAAACCAGAAACAATTGGACAAGCAAGAAGAATTCAAGGTATGACACCAGCAGCGGTTTTTGAGTTATATAGAATAAGTAAATCATGTAAATAGGATAAATTGGCCAGTGTATTCATAGAAAAAAAGAGAGAAGAATTGCAGCAATAAAGAATATGTAGGAATATTAAAAGACACAATTAGAAATATCGAGTAATTGATTAATAAAAGAATGCGTACAATATAAAAATACAATATCAGCATAACAAATGGAATAATAAATATTAACATATCTGTTAAACCATTCTAATGTTAATCAGAAAACGGATATTATAAAGCTCAATTGGTATGTAATTTGAATGTAGAATGGGATTTGAATTATACAATTATTTTGTATATTATATATAATGAGAATAACTAGAATGGTATAATAGGATTACAACATTTTGAAGAAGACCGTATATATTGTATATTACATACCATAATAAGACCCAATAGCAATATGACATATGTGGTCCATACTATACATTACATTATTTTGAATCTCTTTACAGATAAATTTGTACGCCTCAGTATTCGGCATATATTTACTTACATATACAACCAAATCATTAAATATCTGATCGACGTGACATTAATCAGCCAAATAAATAAATAAGCATATACATACATACATACATACATACATACATACATACATACATACATACATACATACATACATACATACATACATATCGATAAAATAAATTGAAATCATATTATCCTATAATATAACAATAAATACCCCTAATTTCAGTTTTTCATTAACAACTCGTTTCTCTTCAACTCGTCAATTCTTTTGAAAGTATCATATTGTGTTTCAACCGTTGAGAATCCGAGTGCCTTTTGTCTCCAATCATTAAATGTTTCTCTCACTCCTAAATTGAAATTTCTGTCTGCTTCCCATAACGCAAAAGACCCCACAATTGCTGACGCAGCAACTGGTTGTCTGATGAAAAAGAACAGAAGAACAGCTGGTCTATAAGTAGCTCCAAATGGCATTTTCTATTACTATTTATACTAACAAAAGAAAGAAAACGCCCTTCTTTATATCAAATTTAAGAAAATTAATGGAGGGCCTTTTTGGCAGGAACGGATTTTTACAGGTGCACAGGTGCAATAAAAAGCACGTGACAAATAATGGTGCACGGATTTAATGAAGATCACATGACATTTGCTGGTGCACGGATTTCTCAACCCTTGTATGTACTACAATTTGTTTATCGGAGATGAAGGCGTTTTACGATACAGGCGAGTTCACGACAGAGCAAACTAGTGTAGGGGGCAATGAAGTAATAGGAGAGCAGGAGATGGTAGTTGGTCAAAGCCAAAGCCAGAATCAAAGCCAGAGCCAAGAGCCTAGTCAGCCATTTTACGTGAATGCCAAACAATATCATCGAATATTGAAAAGACGGATAGCCAGGGCGAAATTGGAGGAGAAATTAAAGGTGGAAAGAATCAAGAAGCCATATCTACACGAATCAAGGCATAAACATGCAATGAGAAGGCCCAGAGGTCAAGGAGGACGGTTTTTGACTGCAGCGGAAATTGCAGAACAAAAGAAGATGGAATTGCTTCAGCAACAAGAGAAGGAACAGCAACAAGAAGATGGAGAAAAACAACCAGATCAAAACAGTAACAAACAAGAAGAACAAGAAGAAGAAGAAGAAGAAAAAAATCTTTTATCTTTGGATAATGAAATGGGATCAAATTAATATCAATCATACATACATACATGCATATATACATAAGCACAACTATAAATATAACCATATTATAATAATAACAAAAATAATTATTATTATTACTAATATTACTACTAATATTCTGCTTCTTTTTCTTTTTCTTCTTGTTATTATTATTATTACTGCTACTATTGCTGCTACTAATACTACTAATACTACTACTACTACTACTACTACTCATAATAATAATGTTTTTATAATTTACAAATCAAACAATCCCTTTGCCATGTTTTGAGTTTCCAAATCTAACATACCTAGTAATTGTTGATGTTCTGGGAATGACATGATTTTCATCTTGAAGAATTTCACAATATCATGCTTCGTCTTCAATTCCTTCACTGGATCCCAATTGAGTCTTGGAATCATGCTCAATTTATTGAAATTCCCTCCAGAAAATGACATTTCATCATTTTCGATTTCAAGCATTATATTAACATTCTCATCAATTGGGTTGAAGTTTTTAATAGAATCTGATGAAATTAATTCAATCATCGATTTGATGATCATCAAACTCTTGTCCTTTTCCAATTTGTCAATATTATCAATAACCAAATTAGTTAAACCAACACACAGAATTTTCTTATCAATCAAGTTTTGGAATTTCTCAATAGATGGAATGATAAAATTATTTAAAATTTGATTGAATAGGCCAATCTGAATGTTCTCAATCAATTGGATCACCATAGTGGAATTCCATTCACCGTTTCCGCATGACATTTTACTTAAAAATAGAACAAATCTCTTTAAATACTTTTCTGTTTTGAAATTTTGCAACCTAGTCAATAAAACTAGTCCAATTTGTTTCAAGAATGGTTGAATTGTTGCAATTGGAATTGAATTGAGAATTGTTTCAATAAAATCAAAACCCAATTGGTCATTTACTTTGGACGAGATTAATTTTTGATATACCCCCAATATTGGTGTGAGATATTCTTCAATATTTGATGTAAACAATTCACTCTTCTTTTGAACGATGATCGATAATAATCTTTCAATACCAGGAATATTACCTTTATATTCCCAAATTTGTGGAGAACATAAAGGTTTAATCAATTGTTCATATTCCATTGGAATTTGAGTATTTTGATGAGGCCACGACTCTAAAATAAATGCCAAAATTTGGAAAACATATGGAATAAATTCTTCAATATTTTGTCCAAGCAAGCTAAAACAAATTGGTTTGAGAATTTCAAACATTTCAACCACCGCTCCTTTATAAAATTTTAGAATAACACAAACTGATTCAAATGTAAAATGACTAAATTTAGGATTTGATGGATTTTTTGAAATAATATCAATAACCTTAATTAATTGATTCAAAATTTCATTTATACTTTGTAAATCAATCGAATCCTCTGAGTTTAATAAAACTCTCATAGTACACTTCATCAAAAATTCATTTTCTGCTAATTTTTCTGGTGTTTCACCCTTTTTGAACATTAATCTGAATAAATTCATCAAAAGCTGCTTCGAAACGTCCACCGGAATATCCATTTTATTGAACATCATCTGCTGATGATTATTTGGATTTCTTGATGAAAGAATCTTTTCAATGGTGATTGCTGTATATGTGTAAACGACGTAATTATCACTTTGGAAATGACTTGAAAGTAATGGAAATGTTTGAATTAACTGATCTTTGGTCAATTGATTTCTAAACATGTAGATATATTTGATCGCATCAACCTTCAAAATTTGATGTGGGACTTCATTAATCAAATCTGAATAAATATTCTTCGAGAAAAAATCAATAACATCAATAAGAATATTAACACCGTTTATACCGGTATTTGTCAATGAACCTTTAGAAGCAATACCACAGAATAAGAAAATAGATAAATCTTTGGATTTCCAATCCCTGCTACCAATCTCATAATCTTTCAAAAATTTATCAACATAGATCATAATTTCATTTGTAATTAAACCTTCATTCAACTCTTTCAAAGCTCTAATGAAATCAAGACATGCTTTTCTTCTTGAATCCACATCAGAGCCATCTAAATCTCTTCTTGTAAATTCGATTGGATCATCTTCAAAAATTTCTTCGTCAATTTCTCTTAATTTAACGTTTGGAATAATGATTTTTTCAATTATATCCTTAATACCCGAATTGAAAAATTGATTATATTTACTTAAGTTGGTGACACCGGTCAAAAATTTCAAACTCTTGGAAGTTAAAATATCATACTTTTGTTGAATTGAAACTTCATTTAAAACACCCCAAACTGTTTCAATATAAGGTCCAATGAAAGAATCAAATTCTTCACCATATCTTGTACTATACAATTGAATTAAATCACAAATATTTATCTTGACTTGTGTAATTAAATCAATTTCATCATCTTCACTTGGATCTTCAATTAAACTGGAATGGAATTTCAAATACTTCATCATGATGTTCATTAATTCATTCATATGATCCTCAAAGAATTCTGGGATATCTTGACAATTCAAATCAAAGTAAATTTTAACTAATAAAAGCATATTTTCCAGACTCAATTTTAAGGCGTCAATATTATTTAATGAATTTGCTTGATCAATTAAAGTATCCACACCTTTGACCATTTCTAAGAATGGCACACTAAATTTATCCAAAACCATTTTGATTTCTAAAAATAATTCATCCGATCTGAATAATGGTCTCCATCTCTTGAAAATAGAATGAGTTACTTTTAAGACTGATTTATTCATTTTGAGGTTTTCTAAATTCAATTTAGCGATTAATTCGTCCAACAATTCAGGCCATAATTCCGGAAATTCTGATTCTGCAATTAAACTGATGGATTCTCCCATTTGTGTCTGTAAGTTCTCAAATGGTAATTGGATCATCAAGTTCACAATTTCTCTTTTAATGATTTTGATGTCGTTTATATTCAATTGGTAGACTCCTGATTCATCGATCCATCTTCTTCTAATCAAATTCTTGAAATACAACGATCCTGCCAATCGAATGGGCAAATCACATTCATCTGATGCAATTAAATGTAAAAGTGAAACCGCAAATCCTTCATTGCTTTCCAGCGCTTTCAGCTCCCCCGATGCATCCTTGGCAAATCTGGGGTCCAACGATTTACCTAAAATATTCACGATAGTTTCCATATTCAGTAAACTGCTTACTTATAGAAAGAGAAAGTATAACACAAAGAGGCAAATCTCTTCTTATATTGAAAATTTTTTGGCTCAGCATTAATTATTTAAATGTATACAAAAACAGCAAAGGTAAACAAAGTGGGTTCACCATTCGTCATCGTCATCATCGTCCTCTTCATCAGACTCTCTTTTAGCTTTTGAACGAATCGCGGCGGCCAAATCTAAAGCCATTGAGTGTTCGGATTGAGTTTTGGCTTTTAGTGCATCAGCTAAACCGTTGGCAGTAGCACCTGCGGAAGAAGCAGGGGCAGCAGAAGAAGTGGTTGCAGATGCAGCTTGATATTCTTTAATATAAGCTGTTGGGACCCAACCTTCAGAACCTGCAATTTTGGCAAGAGACCATCCATTAGTTTCATGTCTGATAATCTCAAAAGTGTCACCTTTAGTCAATTTGATAGTACCTGGATTTTCACCGGGAAAATCGTACTCTGCAATGTAGATAGGGAATGTAGAAACTGCAGGAGGAGCAGGAGGAGCAGGAGGGGCCGGTGGAGCAGGTTTTGGTTTTGGTTTTGGTGCTGAGGCTGCATTTCTTCTTGGTGTCACTGCAGGAGGTGGTGCTTTCTTAACTTGTGAAACTCCGACAGACGTTTTGACAGCTGGTTTTGAATTCTGTGGTGGAGCCACAGGTATGCTGACGTTATTTTGTTGTGGTCGTGGTTTGTTTGGATTCGTTTGTGATCTTTTCAAAGCTTGCATTTTGTAAGCCGCAATTCTATCACCAGTATAAATAGATTTAGGTTTAGGCTGTTGATTATTCTTTGAAGTCGCACTTGATCCCTGTATGACTGAAACGGTACTCGATTTATAAGAGTCTCCACCAGAGTTTGGTGCCATTTTATCCATCTTGAATGTGATAGTGTGTTTCTTACCAGGCTTCTTAAAATACGAAACAGTGTCTCCAATGTTGATCTTGATGCCTGGGTTGAGTTTTTTAAACCATGCCAGAATTTCAGTTTTGAATAAACAGTTGATGAATAAATCAGGTTCTTGAGCCGAATTCAAATTAATTGCTAACCAGTCATCAGCCAAATTTGAAACGCTGACTTCTGGAATTTGAGAAATTGATTTGGAAAATTCGATTTTATATTGTACTTTACGTTCAACAATATATTGGCCAATAACAATAAATTTCTTTTCATTATTTGTAATGATGAAAATCTTGGGTAATCTTTGAGATGATCGACCAAATTTTGAATGCAACTGCTCACCTCTTGCACTAAATGCAACTTTTTCGCTCAATCCAACCTTGTTCATAATAAATTTACCAAACCCACCGGTTTTATCATTACATCCAAGATAGTCTCCCAAAAACTGTCTAGAGCCTAGAACTGATAATCTTCTTCTTTGTTTTTTACCATAAACTATTGAATTACCGAAGTCTCTGAATTCTGTATATCTATTTGACTCGTTGATTTTACCTAGCCTCATTCTCCAAAGTCTTTGAATTGATTTAGCAGCATTTTCTCTACGTCTCAACCACTTTCTACATGCTCTTTGAATGACCTTTGCCTTGTCACCCCAGTAGTTGTCCCTCATATCTTCAAGGGCAAATAAAGTTTCAGGTTTCTTGATGA
The DNA here is from genome assembly GCA_030563645.1 of Saturnispora halmiae. Classification (NCBI taxonomy): domain Eukaryota; kingdom Fungi; phylum Ascomycota; class Pichiomycetes; order Pichiales; family Pichiaceae; genus Saturnispora; species Saturnispora halmiae. Next base: position 33,300 of record JAJMJL010000023.1, on the reverse strand, counting down.
ATATTTTAGTTTCCCCCAACTGCCATTCATCGGAACTGAATTTTGAATCATTTAGAATGATTTCAGTGGCTGACTTTGAATCACCTGTCCAGATATACTCGCCTGCATATGAAGTTTTGTTTGATAATAAATAGAATCTTTCAACAAATTTTTCATATGTTTGTCTATAAGCAAACCCAGCTCTTCTGATTCTAACGTTTTCTTGCAAACCTAAATATTTAACTTGATGTAAAACATTCTTATCATTGAATTCAGTGGATGATCTATTTTCATTTGGTTTGATTGTTCTGATATAGGAAGGTGTACATTTTGATAAATTTTCAACTAAATCATTGGCAGATTTTTTAATCTTATCACCAGCTGTTGGTGGTCTTCTTTTAGAATGACTAGAATCGTTCGAAGCCACCGGAAATAAGGATTTAATGAATGGATCATTTGACGAAGATAATAAATCTAATAGATCTTTCAGCATTTGATCCTTATTTTTATCAGTCATACCATTAATTTCATAGGTGACATCACCAGCATAATGTTTGACAATAAATTTAGAGCCTCTTAAATCAAAATGAGGATTCGAATTAACAATGTTAATTCTTTGAGCAAATGATTGATCTGCAGCACTCGAATCAGCGTGCGCTGTAGCAATTGCATCATTTAGGGTTGAAAAAATACCAGGCGGATTCTTCGATTCAATCAAATCACAAACAATTTTATTATTGAAGAACTTAATTGGAGTCCATTGAATTTTTTCTCTAACATATTCATCTTGTTCAGATTTTAATGTCAATTGAATAAAAATTTGTTGTAATTTTTCATTGACATAATTGATACATAGTTGCTCAAAAGAATTATGGTCAAAAATTTCAAAACCATAAATATCTAAGATACCAATGGATTTAAAACTTTCAACTGAAGTTGAATTAAATGACAGATTAACTCTATCAACAATCCAATCAAATAAGTTATTGTAGATCCCTTTTGCCAATGCATCTCTGACAGCAGTTGCCTGAGTTTTATTTAAAGGAACATTGTAGATGGATCCTCTTTTCATACCATGTGATGTCTCCATAACTCTTTCAATCAAAGATTTGCATAGAAGATTTGAATCAACTTGCAAAAGATAAGCAATAAAATCTGTGACGGAGGTATCAACAATTTGTGAGTTTCCTTCTTCATTTTCAACGAATGAAACATTCCCGATCCAAAGAATGGATGATAAAAGTCTGAAAACATTATCTTTTTCAGCTTGAGTTAAACCAATTGTATCCATAGCATCCAAAGTTCCTTGAAAATCTTGCACATCATCAATTGATTTAACATTGATACAATTGGATTTTGAAGTATATATATATTTATCAGGTTGTTGAACTCCAAATAATTTTCTATAATTATCCGGAGCGGACTTTGTCAATTGATAAAAAATATGGAAATTTCTTTCGTTCTGAATCTGATCCACAACTCTTTGTTTTTCTAAAAGATAATTGGTGATATTTGCGGAAACAGGTTGAAAATCATTATTGAATAAAATCTCCAAATATTTACCATGTCTTGAGGAATTATCATTTCTCAAAGTTTTGGCACATCCAAATGATTCTAACAGAGGGTTTGTTGCCAAAACCATATCTTTAATTTTTTGAATATTTGAGTTATTTGTTGTTAAAGAACTTGATATTTCCGCAATATATTGCATGATTCTTTTAGCAGCTTCCGTTTTTCCTGCCCCCGATTCACCTGAAATAATCACACATTGATTATCTTTATAAGACACCATGTTGTGATACATTGCTTCCGCAATTGCGAACACGTGAGGAGGTACCTCCAATCTGTTTTTACCTTTATAAGATTTCAGGATTTCTGTTGTGTAGATTCCCAAATCTTTGAAAGGGTTGACCGAAATCAGCACATGTCCAATGTATGTATATATAAGTCCATTTTCGAACCTTTTTTTCAAGTTTTCATTGATGGAAGAGTCCGATATTTGTGATAAAAGCGTCAAATCCGAAACACCTACTTCTTTCTTTTTAGTATGTTCATAAACGGCCTTTTTAACACCACTTGAGCCGGCGACGCCTTGTGATGCCTTTGGATGTTGGCCCTTTTGTCTATTTCTTTTATTGAACCCCAACATCTCCAATTGTGTTGTATTTATAAAGAAAGAGTTGTGGCAAAAACATTAATTTATTAATTAATATATATGCTATATAAGAGCCCCCGCTTTGAACTCTACAGAACCCGTAAGACATGAGATCAGTTGGTCGTCTTTAGTATAGGCACGTGCTAGCACCGTGTACTTACCCGGAGGGATTTCAGCAGGCAAAGAAACGTCCTTTTGTAATTCATGAGCGCCCTCTTGTAGAGGACATTGTAAACCTACCTGAGGTAATTCTTCGCATAAATCGTAAGTCTGTTGAATGAGACGAATATATCCATAGTTTACAGTAACATCTACATAAGCCCCGTCCTCAATAGTTTCAGAAAGGAACCCCTGGGCAACGATAGATAAGTTTTGTCCTTTTAATGGAGGGTTTGGATCAATTGTAAGTTCTTGTAATGTCAAAAGTTGTGTATTGGAGATATCACACTGTTGTAAAGGAGAATCACCCGGGATATCTTTGGTTGGAGGAGGATAAAAGAATGAGGTGAAAGGGGTAGTAGAAGCGCCTAGCGCTAGTAGAAGAGCATTCCAAATCGGTGCCATTGATAAGCTAATGGTTGGTAAAAAAGGTGTGGCGGGAAATTCTAAAAGGAAGAAAGATTGTGGTAGATAGTAATTTGATAGATATAATTTATATATAGGCAAAGTAGTAATTGGAAGAAAAAGATAATGAAAGGAAGGGAATTTTTCGCGCTTGAGACATGGGCCCCGGAACGGGAGAAAATAAAAAAATAGATTTGCTTACGTAAACGCGCGAACAGGATATTTACAATAATGCAGAGTATTGCTTATCATAAGAAAGAAAAAGACAATTAATTGTTAAATAATAGAGAGATATGAGGAAGAAAAGGACAATTAATTGTCAAATAATAAATAGATATGAGGAAGAAAAGGACAGTTAAATGCTAATTGAAAAATGGAAATGGTTTATGTTGATTGAATGTTAATTTATAATGTAAGTTGATTGTTTCTTATTATTCTTTATACGGGATAAGGATTCGTTTGAAAATATAGAGAAACTAAAATCCCGTTTGGGTTTTGTTAAAAGATGGAAATGGTTTATGTTGATTGATTGTTAATTTATAATATAAGTTGATTGTTTCTTATTATTCTTTATACTGGATAAGGATTCGTTTGAAAATATAGAGAAGGTTGGAACTAATTTTAGAATTTTTCTAGAATTGCAATTTTATACCCTTATTGTTACTTACCGGATTAAAGTTCCTTGCTTCTCGCTGTTATTTACCTGTTGCTATTCTATTGCTTCTGATTATTGTATTTTCATCTTTATATTTTTTTCCATTCCTATTCGCATATTACGAATAAAATAAAACGTGTCTACATTTTGACACATCATGAGCAATTTACAATTGGGGTCCCAATAATACACACACTTATTATACATAATCTTTGAATATTATAAATATAATTTATAAATTATTTATTACTTACTACACTTGAGGAGAAAGAATTAATATCACAATAAAATTATTATTACTCAATAAGAATAGAGAGGGGCAAAAAGGAAAAATTCAAAGCTTTCCCTCCCCTTCTCCCCCGAACAAAAAAACGTACGTGGTGGAGCGTCCGGAAAAATGACCTTTGGTTGTTCCTTGTTTAAAAATTCCGCGCGCTATTAAAAGTAAACTCCCCTCCCCTAAACTCCAAATTTGACCCTATAAAGTACTAATATTTCATAGCAAACCAAATTAATTGAGATGCCAATAATTATTCCCTACCATGTAATATTTCTCTTTCCGGTTCCTTCCCATGTTTGGTTTTTTCCGTTTGCTACCAACCGAATCTTAAATATTCTCCTTCCGGCCCTCTGAGTCTTTTCGTTGTCCAACAACGTGGTCTTAAACCTCCCATTTCTCTTCGTACCAGCCTCCGCGACTCCCTCTGTTTCCCGTTCCACATGATCTTTTTCTTGCCCCCCACCCCCCTAATTGTGATCGCGTAAGCACGCAAATTCCCTGCCCGGAATCACGAGTTAAAAAAAAGCTCCATTCCCGTCCGGGGGCCCTATTGTATATAAATAAGACGTCTGTCCCCTCCCTCAGCGCAAAGGGCCTTAGTTAAGAAATATATAGTTAATTATTAATTATTAATTAAATAAACACAATGTCCACTGTTACAAAGGTATTCGCCAGATCTATTTACGATTCTAGAGGTAACCCAACTGTTGAAGTTGAACTTACTACAGCAGAAGGTGTTTTCAGATCAATTGTCCCATCAGGTGCTTCCACCGGTGTCCACGAAGCTTTGGAATTGAGAGACGGTGACAAGTCCAAATGGCTCGGTAAGGGTGTTCTTACTGCTGTCAAGAACGTTAACGAAATCATTGCTCCTGCCGTTGTCAAATCCCAAATTCCAGTCACTGAACAACTCAAATACGACAACTTCTTGATTGACCTTGATGGTACCGCCAACAAGGGTAAGTTGGGTGCTAACTCCATTTTGGGTGTCTCAATGGCCATCACCAAGGCTGCCGCTGCTTACAAGAAGCAACCACTTTACGCTTACATTTCCGATTTGGCTGGTTCAAAATCCCCTTACGTTATGCCAGTTCCTTTCATGAACGTCCTTAACGGTGGTTCCCACGCTGGTGGTGACTTAGCATTCCAAGAATTCATGATTGCTCCAACCGGTGCTAAGTCCTTCTCCGAAGCTATGAGAATTGGTTCCGAAGTTTACCATCACTTAAAGTCTCTTGCCAAGAAGAGATATGGGCCTGGTGCCGCTAACGTCGGTGATGAAGGTGGTGTTGCTCCAAACCTTTCAACTCCTCAAGAAGCTCTTGACTTGATTGTCGACGCTATTGAAGCTGCTGGTTATACCGGTCTTGTTAAGATTGCTATGGATTCCGCTTCTTCCGAATTCTACATCAACGGTAAGTACGATACCGACTACAAGAACCCTAACACTGACGGTTCTAAGGCTTTGACTGGTCCTCAATTAGGTGACCTTTACGAAGAATTAATCAAGAAATACCCAATTGTCTCCCTTGAAGATCCTTTCGCCGAAGACGACTGGGAAACTTGGTCCTCCGAATTCCCAAAGTTGCCAATTCAAATCGTTGCTGATGATTTGACTGTCACCAACCCATTGAGAATTAAGACCGCCATTGAAAAGAAGGCTGCTGATGGTTTACTTTTGAAGATTAACCAAATCGGTACTATCTCCGAATCAATTCAAGCTGCTAAGGATGCTTTTGCTGCTGGTTGGGGTGTTATGGTTTCCCACAGATCCGGTGAAACCGAAGACACTTTCATTGCTGATTTGACTGTCGGTTTGAGAACTGGTGAATTAAAGTCTGGTGCTCCAGCCAGATCTGAAAGAATGGCTAAGTACAACCAATTGTTAAGAATTGAAGAAGAATTAGGTGACAAGGCTATCTACGCTGGTGCCCAATTCAAGTCTGCTTCAACTCTCTAATTTTAATACACATATAAGTAATATAATACATTTTTTTTTAAATTAATGTTATATACATTAAAAACCGATTGATTGATCAAACAATTAATAGTTTCTACTTACATTTTTTCTTTTATACCATCCAATGAAATCATTAATACCTGACCTTACTTTTCTAAAATTTTTAGTGTCAATTGCAACTTCGATAGTTTTCAATAGTTTATCTCTTTCACTTGGATTGATATAATTACTTGGTAAAGTGTTGAGGAATTCATCAATCCAATTCAAACAAATTTTACCATTACTCACACTTAATTTAATAATTTGCACAATTAACTCCAAACAATCAATTTGAACATCATAACTGAATTTGTAAATTGCCCATGTCATCAATTTCTTAATCATTTCACACCCCTTGAATTTGATGATTTCGTGAATTTTCAGCTTCAAAGGAATCGGTAAATCTTCCACAAATGAAATTGGTGGAGTTTCATCCCCCCACATAAATAATTCAATGAGAAAACCTAAAGCGGACCCCAATGTATCATCTTCATTGAAAATTTCCAAACTTGTCATACTAATTTCCAATAAACCACTAACAATTTCATCGGTTTCCAGTAACTTCAATGGCTGGAACATCAATACATCTCTCATCATACGGAAAAAATCATCGCATAGTGTACTCATTTCCTCAATTGGGCCATTTGAAAATGTTTGGATGAATGCTTTTATTTGAGTTTGCGAAAATCCCCACATTGCATTCAGGACTTCCAGTGGGAACCTTTCATCACAATATTCACTTATTAAACTCCCAGAAACCCAAAGATAACATCCCATTTGAAATTTCGAGTAACCTAAAATTAATAATTGACCAATTTCTTCGACTTTAGGCATCATATATTCTTTGAATGTTTGAATACATTTTCTGATAAACTTCAAACAACGTTCACTAACTTTCTGAAAATTACCGAAATTTTCAATTAATTTGAAAATGATTGGCAAAACATTAGACATTATGATATTACAAACTCTATTTTCAGTCAGCTTCAAATTTCTTGGTTTCAGATTTTCGACATAAATAGTTAAAATTTCGACAACATCTGCAATTTTTGTCGTGGAATCATTTTCATTCATACTTGACATGGACGATAACTCATCCAATCTACCCAAAATTGGCCCCCAGAACATTTTCAGAACTTCATCAATTTGCTCATTATTTTCATCTGATAAAATCACTTTGTGAATAACATGTGAAATACCTTCAATAATATCATAATTTGATTGAATATCAATTTTTGATTCGATACCCATGTAAAGTTGGTGTAAAGTTGGCAAGTAATTGACCAATAAATCCGAGCAATCAATACAAAAATATTTCAATGCATGAGATGCTGCAATGACGATGTCAAATTTATCTTTTTCTGTATAATTTGATGATTCAATTTGAAAACCTCTGGAAATATAGTCTAACTCAATTTCTAAAAATTCAGGATGTTTGCTGGTCCAAATCGTATATCTTCCTAGAACTAAAATAGCAGCGTATCTAATCTTTGCATTTTCAGGTAATTGAATTAGATATCTCATAATTTCTGGCAAGATTTTATTTTCATTGGTTGAAACTTCCTTGGCCATACATCTTATACTGAATAATAATGCTTCAATTTCTTGCCATTTTGCACCTGAGCCATTATTAATAACTTTTTGAAGTCTTTCAAATGGAATGGACAATGTATTGAAAGATCCTGCAACTGAACAACAATCTTTGAGTGTGTCTCCAATTTCGTATCTTGAATCTTTAAATTTATCTTCCATTTCTTTATTACCATTGAAAAGAACAGTCAGATCTGTTGAATCCGATCCCATTGGGTAACTTAGATGATTAATTAAAATTCCAACCAATTTCAAGTAAATTGGCTTAAACAGTTCTCTCGATTGTTTATAAGGCGCCATGACCAACATTGATTTCAAATCCGACCAACATTTGAATGTGTATTTGATAATATCTAAATCATCCGGATAACTTGTCAATTTCAATTCAATATCGATTAATTTTTCGAAATTTGCTGGACTTTTAACAATTAATGTATGCCATGATTCAATTGAAATTGAATACAATTCTGTTAATCTTTCAATGATGGTAGAATCATCCCAATTGGATTCAATAAATGGCTCTAGAGAAATTAGAAAGTTTAATATCAATTCGATCAATTGAACATATCTAGTATTTTCATCGTTAAAAATATCAATTTCAGTGATAATGGTGATCAAACAATCAACAGCAGTATCAAAGCATTCATCATCTTTAAAACCACTGACAACCAATTGCCACAAATTAGGAAATCTGTTGAGTACGTCTTCAACTGGAATATCGAATAACCAGGACTTGAAACAATTCAAAATCAAATTCATCAATTCTGAATTGTCATTCAAGTTTTGTTCTTGACCGGCTAATTCGTTTAATAAATACATTACATTTTCCACATTATTGACCAAAAGAACCTGTGTCTGTGTTTCGAATTCTTCGCTTGTTAATGGAGTCTTCTCAACTTCGACCATTTCTTCTGGTAAAATTCTCAAAAATTCCAAAAGTACGTCTAAACATCCATTTGATGGTAATGTACTCATTACTTCTGCCATAGCATTATCCCATGAAAAATCTTGAATCATCAGGTATGCTAATGAAATGGCAAACTGTCTAATAACTAGATTGGTCTTTCCTTTTGAATGTAAAATTAATCGTAAAATGCTTTCTCTTAAACTTGGGATCGATTCTAAAGGCAACTGACCAAAATCATATTGAATTTTGGACCTTAAAGTTTGCGCCATAAACAAAATTAATTGGTTATTGCTGTTTGAAGATTCGAAGATCGGAAAAATATCATGCCAGGCATCCTTGGACCTTTGAAACTGCAGTAAAAACTGGTTTGCTTCATTTTTCATTGCCGCACTGGTTCCCTGGCCATACAAAACATTCAACGCCTGGTTGATCTGGTCCAAATTGCTGGACATTTGGGTAATAAGCTAGGAAAAGGAACTTGCCCTCAGGAGAACACTTTTTTCTTATAATAATAAGTAAAATGTCAAATAACAAAAAGGCACCAAAAGTGATGGTTCCTCCCATCAATCAAGTATTTAAATTACTGCAGATGAATGCAAAGGTGTCTGTTTGGCTAGTGGAGAAAAAATCGCAGAGAATTACTGGGATTTTGAAGGGATTTGATGAATTCATGAATGTTGTGCTAGAGAATGCCGTACAATTATCAACAGAAAACGACGATAAAAGACAATTGGGGACTATTATGTTAAAGGGAGACAGTATCTCGTTGATTTCACATGTTCAAGCATAAGATCAACAGTAATTAAAAGAAAAGACCAAACAGAAAAAGAAAACGAAAGAAAGAAAGATATAATGCTTTCTTAATGTGATACATCACATTAAATGTAGGAATATAGTATGTTCAGTAAGGAAGTAATACCAGCAGAAAGGATGGCTGGGTTTTGATGTAATTTCTCATATAAATCCTTGTATAAAGAAATAATTTCATAATGTATTGAATATATTTAGTTGTATACATGCGAGTCGACGCTATGAAGGTTTATCTCTTGATTTTATTTTCAAGTGTGATTAATGGTCATGATATACATGCTGGCGATCATGAAAAATCGGTTGAATGGTTTATCAGCGATTTGGAAACACAACAGAATGATCTGTCCAAATTAATTGGTCTTTCAATAGACAAATCATGTATTTTGCGTATATTACATGAGTCAATTGAGCAATGTATTAATAATTCTAATGATACGAGGTTCATTACTTTGGAATTAACTAAATGCATGTTTCAATCCAACAAAGAAATGCCTCAGCTACCTCAAGAATGCGATGATATAACACACAATTCCAAATTAGATTCATGCATTGGAAAATTAGCACAAGATCCTATTTTCTGGACTTCTTTTTTTGGGTATAGCAATCTAGTTGAGTCTTTCTGTTCATATTATTCTATGGATTTGACAAGATTGAAATTGATGGATGATCATAATATAATCTTGAATATTTTGAAAAGTTCCATCATGAAATATAATACCACATTTAGTAATATTAACTTTGATCTTGAGCAAATCTCCAAAAGGATGAATGAAATGGACTCCAAATTCCAAACACGACTGAAATCATTCCACGAACAAATGATTTTGAATGAAGTTGCTTTAAATAAATACCAAAATAAAAGTTCTTTATTTCTTGAGACCCAATGGACCGTTTTGGACGAAAAATTCCATTCCGTCTTCAAAAAATGTACAAATCATCAACAAAATTTACTTGATGATATGTCACGAAATATTGAAACAATCACCCAACAACATCAAAAAACAAACCTGGACAATTTGGACATGCTTTCTTCCAAACTGACAAAAATGATATCTAAAAATTCCCCTTTTTTTACCTACCGAGGGTTCCCCTTGTTCGAGATTGTTGTTTTGGCAATTGTTTTGATTTTTGGCATTATCTGTGGAAAATCCCCCTTTTTCCTTTTAGGTTTGGCTTTAGGGGTTCATATGGCTTTTTAATCCGTTATTATCCCCTTTTATTCTTCTTTTATTGCCCTTCTTTACCCCTCCAACATCATGCACATGGCGCTAATATTTTTTTTTTTTATTCCATGCATGAAAATGTTGGCTTATAATGTTCCATACCGCTTCTTCCATTATAATTTGCTTAAAAAAGCGTCAGAAGCTCAGTTGAGGTCTGAATGCAATGGTTATAAATACCAATTGTGGGCCAAGTCTGTAATGTACTTTGTTGAACTGTATTTTTAGCATTGACATTACAGTGATGGGCTTCCAATCCCATAAAACATAAAATAATTCCATTATCCACTTTTTCCCGTTAGAAACTACCTGCACTCTCCCTCCAGAACTCATGGGGGTCGTCAATGGCCCTACACTGGTGCACTGAACCAAAAATTTAACTGAGAGATTAAAATAGTAACGCTATCAAAGGAGCCTCAGAGTGCCAAAATTTTCAGTCAACCAACACTGACTTGAACAGTCAGCCCAACACATCGAATTTCACCACACCAGTTTCTCCGAGGACCCCGGATAAGCAGTGTGGAATGGATAACAATATGAATAATCACCTTCAGGAACTGCAAACTCAGCAAGAGGGTCAAGTAGCGGATTTAGAAGGCCAGTTCTTTCATCCAATTTACGATCAACAACAGCAACCCTCACAATTGAACTTTTCTGCCATCGACCTGGCTCCAAATCATCAGTATCAACAGTCAAACCATGACTATGGCTTTCATCCCCTTCACGCGCCAAATCTTCAACCAATATCAGCGCTACCGCAATTTCTACCATTTCATCGAACAATACCGTCTGCAGATAATTTCAGTTACCAAATTAAAACTTCTGTTCAAAATCCTGTTCCCATCCAAGATACCAGTCCAAGTCTAAATACACCATTTTCTTACCCACAACAACAATACCAGGCTTCCTCTCATCAACCAGTGAATTTCACTTCAACAGAACAAGCTGATTTTGATTCTATCCAAAATTCTTTTAATAATTTCAAGGAAATCCTCTCAATTCCAGCGTTGAACACTCAGAACATGACTGCTCCACTACCTACTTCTGTGTCTGATGTTTCGTCTTTTAGCTGTCCTTATTTGGACTGCAAATATACTGGCACATTTTTAAATGTTGATTACCTCAGAAGACATATAAAAGAACAGCATATAGTAGCAACAGACCACAGATGTACAGGAGAGTCATGGGGCTGCGGGAAATCATTCAAAAGACCTTATCAACTTGTTAATCATTGGCGAGGCAGGCGTTCTCTATTGAATTGCAATGTTCCTCAATCTATTTTAGATAAGTACAGGATTGAAAGGGATATGGCAGAGCTGAGTAAAAAACTCACACGAAAGAGAAAAAACAATACCAAGTCAATCTAATCATCTCTCTTTCCTTCTTTGCTTTATTTTTCCGTTCCGTTCTGCAGTTTCAACTTTATAGAAATTGAATTTTAGTATTTTCCATGCATTATCATGGAAATCCATCATTTTTTTACACTTATATCCTTTATTCGCTTTCTTTCTTTGCTTGTTTATAGATTTATTGGTCAAAAATGGGGACTTTGAACTTGTCCAGTAGTGGAGAAGAGGATGATGACATAGCAGAGACGCTTGCAATTCATTCGGTTCCACTGAAACGTAAAACGAAGATTAAATTTCGAAAACCATTGAAAAGAACAAATACTGCATCTACCAACACATCGACACCAAGTGACACTGTGTCGAGTTCAACGACAATTTCCGAAAAGCCCACGGAGACTCCATTGGTTGCATCATATTCAATTCCATTCACAAGACAAATTATTGATAATACCAGAGATAAATTTACTGAAATTTCAAATGATAACATTGATATAATTGTTCATCGATTAACGCCGCCATTTTTGGATTCCAAGTACATTTTATCTAATAAAACTGAAATTAATGTTATAAAAGACAAAACAGGGGATTTATATAAATATTCACATAACGGGTCGCATCTAGTGAAGGAAAGAAGACTTGAAAAACAATTAAAATCAGATCATGGTCATGAGGCAAATACCCAACCAAAACTTCAAACTTCCAAAGAAAACACGTTAAATAAATTACAATTACCAAATAAAACTTCAAATCTGGATATCAGAAAACAGTTACCTGCTTATAAAGTTAAAGATCAACTGCTAAATTTAATTAATGAAAATCAAGTGATTATTGTAATTGGTGAAACGGGATCTGGTAAGACAACTCAACTTCCACAGTTTTTATATGAAAGTAACTTTCATGCTAATGGATTAATTGGTGTTACTCAACCTCGTAGAGTGGCAACCATGTCAGTTGCCAAAAGAGTCAGTGAAGAAATGAATGTTGAGTTAGGGAAGGAAGTTGGGTTTACGATCAGATTTAATGATACAACGACAACGCAAACTAAAATTAAATTTATGACTGATGGGATCTTATTAAGGGAGGCCTTAATGGACCCTGATTTAGATAAATATTCCTGCATCATCATGGATGAAGCCCATGAAAGATCATTAAATACGGATATCTTATTGGGTTATTTTAAGCAATTATTAGCCAGGAGGCGAGATATTAAACTCATCATCACATCAGCTACAATGAATTATCAAAAATTTTCTAAGTTTTATGGTAATGCGCCATGTTTTTTCATCCCAGGTAAAACCTTTCCTGTTGATATAATGTATTCAAGTGTCCCAAGCATTGATTATGTTGATTCTGCTGTAAAACAAGCATTAAGAGTTCATTTATCAAACGATCAAGGTGATATTCTTATTTTTATGACTGGTCAAGAAGATATTGAAACTACTTGTGAATCAATTCAGGATGAGTTGGAAAATTTGCAAAAGATTGACAAGTCTATTGCAGATTTGAATATTTTACCCATTTATTCCTCACTTTCGAATGAAGACCAGTCAAAGGTTTTTGAATCAACTAACACATTAAGAAAATGCATTGTTGCGACTAATATTGCTGAAACGTCTTTAACATTTAATAATGTTTGTTTTGTTATTGATTCAGGTTTGATGAAATTGAAAGTTTTCAATCCAAGGTTAAACATGGACACATTGAATATAACACCAATTTCAAAAGCGCAGGCAAATCAAAGGTCTGGTCGTGCTGGTAGAACTAGTAATGGTAAAGCATATCGATTATATACATTAACATCATTTGAAGGTGAGATGTGGTCAAATCCAATTCCTGAAATACAAAGATCTAACTTGATGACTACCATTTTAACTTTAAAAAATATTGGAGTGGTCAACTTGATGAAATTTCCATTTATTGATACACCATCAATTGAATCATTACAAACGTCTGAATACGAATTGTGGTCAATTGGCGCTTTTGACAATTATGGAAATTTGACTAGACTGGGCAAAGATATGTCTCAATACCCATTAGATCCGTCCTTGTCGAAATTATTGATCTTGTCTCAATTAAACCATTTTCATTGTTCGAAGGAAGTTGTTAAAATAATATCAATGCTATCTGTTCCTAATATATTTGAAGGGAAAGCAAATGATAAAAAGGCAGAAGCACAGAGAGCTAAATATCAAATAGAACGTTCGGATCACTTGACTTTACTAAATATATTCAATCAATGTGAGCTATTGAGCAAATCTTTCAAAGATCTAGAAAAGTGGTGCAAGTTTAATTACTTTAATTTCAAGTCTATAAGACAAGCAATAGAAATTCACAATCAATTGTCCAAACAAACTGAACTAAAATCATGTGATGGTAAATGGGAAATCATCAAGGAATGTTTAGCCGCATGTTTCATGCAAAATTCAGCTCAATTTTCAAAACAAAATGAGTACCAGCATTTGAGATCGGGACTTCAAATGTTTATAAATCCCCGAAGTGCGTTATTTGGAATTGGCGATCTACCTAAATTTATCATTTTTAATGAGTTAGTATTTACGGGTCATAAGCAATATTTACAATGTATAACAGAAGTCAAAGGACAATGGTTAATAAAATATGGTAGGATTTTCTTTGATGAAAGAAAAAGGGGGGTCACAAATGTTCAACATCAAAGGGAAGTTGAACAAGAGTTTCAAAAAAACTTAAAAAAAGAGTAACTTGTTTTTCGATTCGTATCATCTATATACATTATTTCACGAAGCAGTGATTCTTTGTTTAAAGAATTATATTATCAATTAACCTCGTAACACCGCTTTCCTTTCCTGTTGTGTCGTTTGGAACGTACACTGCTAATGATATAACAGCTCCATTTTCAATATCAACTTTTTTCAGCTCTTCTAAAGATTCAGCATCATTGATGGAAATGTAATCGATTTTAAATTCAGAATTGGTATTAACGATTTTATCATTGATGATTTTTCTGAGATTTGCTACGTCTAATTCACCTGAATTGTATGAATCTTTGGCTAATGAAAGACCTTTATAAATGCACGTAACTTGGTTTTTGATCTCTTCGGAAAGATATTTATTTCTAGAACTCAATGCTAATCCATCCTCGTTTCTCTTGATTGGTACAATATTGATTTGTAAATCCAAGAAAAAATCTTTGATCAATCTTTTGATAACAATGGTTTGCTGGATATCTTTTTGTCCAAAATAAACATTATCTGGATCCACAATATTGAAAAGCTTCAAAACTACAGTGGAAACCCCTCTGAAAAAATTTGGTCTTGTTTTTCCTTCTAATTTCTCACTTAATCCTCTGACTTCGGCAAAGGCCCCAATTTGTTTTGAAACATCTAATGGGATTCCCATTGGGTACATTTCCTCAACACTTGGATAGAAAATAGCATCAATTGATTTTGGTAATTTGGCCAACTCTTCTAAATCATGATCCAAATCTCTTGGATAAGAGTCCAAATCTTCTCCTGGAGCAAATTGAGCAGGATTAACAAAAATTGAAATCATAGTATGATCATTAAATTTTAAGGATTCACTTATTAATGATCTATGGCCTTCATGTAAATACCCCATAGTTGGAACAAACCCAATTGTTTCTCCATTTTTTTTGAATCTTTTTGTAAAATCTCTGACTTCTTTAACTGTTTTCAAAATCACAGGTGACGACATGTCGTATAATTTTATTATCTCGAAAAGAAAAAGTGACAGCTAAGTTGAAAAATTTCGGCCAAGAAAAAAACGGTTTACTAAATGTGCTCATGTGCTCAGCTTTAGACCAAACACCGAAAATGATAAAACACAAGTCATTAACGTAAAAGGAGAAATTATTTTGTGTACAAAAATATAAGAACTAATTAGTTAAGTTTTCTGGAATTTCAGAAGGTTTGGTAGCTTGTTCAACTTGAGGAGCAGCAATGGCTTTTTTATTATCCATCAACCTTAACAAGTTTCTCAGTAACATTGCAATGGTGACTTTTCCAATTGATGGGACGTATATGGAGGCCACCTTCTCAACTTCTTCATCAACAAAATTGTTCTGACTTGAAAAGTTAATAACAATGGCACCTCTCTTGATATACTCACTTGGGAATTTGTAAGTCTTTGTTGGAACACCGGTGATGATGATATCACTTTCTTTGGCGCATTCTTCTAAAGTTTTGTTACATTCGTGAACAGTGTGTTGTTGGTATCTGAGACCATCTCCTCTATGATAAAGTTGAATGTCATTGATATCGACGGAATAAACAGTTGCACCATCATTGGCCAATAATGAAGCTAAAGGTCTACCGACAATTTCGGATCTGTTAACCACTGTAACAGTCTTACCATATAATCTGTTCCCGTAGTTCAAGACACTGTTGTAAGCACCAATGTATTCTAAAATTTTCACAACTGCCAATGGAGTACAAGGTAAAATGGATTTCATTGTTTTGGAGTCATCAAGAAATCTGACATTGTGATACATATTTGAAATATATTTGAAATTCAAACCTTCAACATCTTTATGGACTGAAACACATTGCTGTAAATATTGATCCTGTTGATTGCCAAAAACTGGGAAATAAACGATCATACCATTGACATCATCGTTGTTGTTGCATTTGTAGATTTCTTCTTCCAATTGATCTTTATTGACCTTAATCAATTCATATTGGAATCCTAAAGAATTGGCAGTCTTACCGGTCCAGGTGGCATACATCATTGCAGCAGGGTCGTCATTTGCTAAAAGTCCAACAAGCTTTGGTTTTCTCACAAATGCTGAAGTGATTTTTGTTAAATCATTAATAAAAGACTTGGCAATCTTAGCAGCTGGAATAACTTTACAAGACATACTATAAAGAAAAGATGGGTATTGAGAAGAAAAGGAACAATTAAGAGAAGTCAAAAAAAAAGGAATGAAATAAAAAAAAATTCAGATGTTCATGCGCCACATCGGTTTGCCATGTGGCGCATGCAAAATACCTTTGATGTGGCGCATGCACAAAATGGCGTGATGTGGCGCGTGCGGTCCGAATCTATCAGTACGCACAGAATAAAACCCGATTAGATAATTCACCTCCCAATTTAACTTATTTCTCTTTAGATTCATCAATTAAGCTAAAGAATAAGAGAAATTACAATGGATAGCGCATTGAAAAAGGCAGTTGAAGAATTGGTGAATGAATTCACATTAAAGGATGAAGAATTACCAAAATTAGTGGACCTTTTTATCAAGTCAGCGGAGACCGGGCTTTCCAAGTCATCATCAGGTAAAGATTCCTTGCCAATGATTCCAACATTTGTTACAAAAATTCCAACAGGTAAAGAAAGGGGCGTTCTGTTGGCGGCGGATTTGGGGGGAACCAATTTTAGAGTTTGTTCTGTGACATTAAATGGAGATCATACTTTCAAACTCATCCAAGCAAAGAACCCAATACCAGTTGATTTGATGAGTTCAACGAGCGATGAATTGTTTGCATATCTTGCATCTAAAATTAATTCCTTTGTTAAAACCCATCATCCCGATAAGATCTCCGACAGACTTAAATTAGGGTTCACATTTTCGTTCCCTGTTGAACAACATTCCATTGACTCCGGGATCTTAATTAGATGGTCTAAGGGGTTTAAAATCCCAGATACTGTGGGTAAAGACGTTGTTGAACTTCTTCAAAATCATTTGGATAAGCTAAATTCCCCTGTTCATGTGGCAGCTTTAGCCAATGATACTGTTGGTACTTTACTTGCTAGAGCATATACTGGAGCAAATAAAGAGGGTAACACTTCAATTGGGTGTATTTTTGGTACCGGTACAAATGGTGCTTATAATGAATCATTAGACAACATTAAAAAGCTTGACCCTAAAATCATTGAAGAGCTTAAATCCAAAGATATTAATTCAATGGTCATCAATACTGAATGGGGATCCTTTGACAATAATTTAGAGCTATTGCCAGTTACTAAATATGATACAGAAATTGACAAGATTTCAACTAATCCAGGCTATCATATGTTCGAAAAAAGAGTTTCCGGTTTATTCCTGGGTGAAATTCTTAGACAAGTTCTAATTGATTTGCATAGCAGAGGTTTGGTTTTTTCTGATTACGCCTCTTTTAATGATTTGCCTCATAGATTAAGAACCCCATTTTTATTATCAAGTGAAGCGCTGTCGCTTTTTGAAATTGATGATTCAACCAATTTGAAAGCAAGTGAATTAGAATTGAAAAATATGTTGAGATTACCATCAACTCACGAAGAACGTATTGCAATTCAATTGATTACCAGGGCAATTGCCAAAAGAGCGGCCCATTTGGCTGCTGTGCCAATTGCTGCATTATTAATTAAGATTGATGCTTTCAAAGGTCATAACGTTGAAGTTGATGTTGGTGCTGACGGCTCCCTTATTGAGTTCTATCCAACAATGAGAACATATTTAAGAGATGCAATTGCCATGACTCAACTGGGTTCTAAAGGTGAACGTAGATTACATATTAATATTGCAAAGGATGGGTCCAGTGTTGGCGCTGCTCTTTGTGCATTGAGTTCCGATCTGTAAAGAAAATTTGGAAAATGAATCCAGTGGGTTCTTAAGGTTAATGATTCAATTACTATGGTATATATGATTTATTATTTATGTACATGGATAATACAGGTATTTTCTTTTTAACTGGGATAATGTTTTCAATTGGTCTAGTTATTATTCCTTGTTAATGACTCCTTATATATGCCCCACTATGGCTAGTTTCGTGATTGGGATTGATCATGATTCAAAGAATTTTCACTGGTATTTTCAACATCTTCATTTTTGGCCTGTGCTTCAGTTTTAGATTTCAGATTCTCCTGTTTTTGCACTAATCTCTTACCAAAATCATTATTTACATTTAAAGGTTTTCTTTTGATCACCTTTTCCTTTTGTTTCTCTTTCTCTTTTTCTTGTTTCTGTTCTTGAATTTTATTAGATTTAATGAATCCTCTGATAAGATAAATAATAATCCCCATTGCAGATACTCCCAGTAACAATCTTAAAAATACCTTTCTACCACTATCATCGACCCTTTTTTGGCTTTTATACTGATTAAATATATCTTTCTTTGGACCTCTATTGGTCATCTTTCTTTGATAAATATTCTGCCCAAACACATCCGACGAATGATTAGCCATATTCATTCGAAATCTCTTTTCCATCCTTTCATTTCTTTCATAATGTTTCTTGGAATCAAAGTGTGGCACATCTCCTCTGCTGTTTGAGTAATGAAATGAGTTCGTTTTACGCATGAATTCACTTGGCTTGTTGGTATTCGGATTCGAGCGTAACCCCATTTTCAAATCGTATTGCGACTTTAAAGCTGGGTCTGACAAGACTTCGTATGATTTCTTAATCTTCAAGTACTTCTCATTGAGATTTTCTAATTCGTCGTTGGTCAAGTCCTGTGATTTAAGTATATCGGGATGAAATTTCAATGAAAGAGATTTAAATGACGATTTGATCTCTTTAGCCGTAGCACTGTGATGTAAATGAAGTGTTTCATAGTGAGCGTTCAAACACGCTTTATTTGTGTGAAAGAACCGCTTGAAGGCGTTCATCTTTTCAATAGGAAAGAAAAGGTTACATTCAAATTTTCCTATATAGTGAAATATTGAAATATACAGTTTATATATAAAATCAAAATTTAACTGATTTTAGAGGTATCGTCATCAGTGAAATCTAAATCAATCCAATTGGGCCAAGCCATTTCTTGGATTAATATCGAACGGAAAGAATCTATTAAAAAAGCTTCAATTTTGCCAATTGATTTTAGAATTAGAGCTTCATTAGTACTATCACAAAGAGCCAAATCTTCCGAGCCAAGTTCCCCTTCAATATTCATATCCTTAAGAATATCAATACGCTCTTTAGATCGGCGAGGTTTGACGCCTGTGAACCTTGAATTCTGTCTACTCTCCATTTCATCATTTGACTTTTCATCATCAGAATAATCCGGAATATTCAGGTGTGTTTCATTTGGATCATCTTCAATATCACATAGAAATGAAAGATATACGTGTTGGGAAACATGACTAATGATTAGCAATGTGTGAATCTTCATATTCGTTATCTTCAGCCTCACAGGTAAAGTTATGAACTTGGGTGAAGGGTAGTTGACAATCAAATCACACTTAATTTCAATATATATGTTCGAATCCCAATTTATATCTGTTGATAACTGGATATCCATGCAACCTTCATCGTTCTTCTTAATTACCGGTTGTTTCACTATGTCTGGCATTTTCGGACTATTCAACGTCATATTTCGGAGTAAATCAGTGGTGGATTCCTCTTCATCTCTTACCAATCCGCTAATACCTACAGACATTACAGTGGTTGGTCCAGTGTTCGTCCTCCTGAATGGAAAGGCATTCTGTTTATGTGGAAGTGGTGAAGCTGGTCTGGAGTTGGGCACAGATGCTGAATATGCAGGCAAAAACCCCCCACTTGGTCCTAGATTGGCACTCTTTTCCTCCTCTGCAGTATAAAACTCTTTAAATGGCTGATCAATATCCCTAATGGTGATCTCTGGTGGTTCATCCCCTAATTGAAAGTCTACAACGTGTAGGTTGTCCAGAAAGTCCGGGAGACTCAGTGAAGAAAGCCTTTCGTTGGCCCAGTCTCGAAGCTGCTCATTCAGAACTCCGTCCCGTAATACGTTGTCCCAGTTTACAACAAAAGACATGTCCGATATAAAACTAACTTCCGAGACTTAAATTATATTTAGATGGTAGCGTCTTTTTCTTTATAGCAATGAATTTAACATTTAAAAGAACACTTACTAGCGCTAAGAAACCGACCGCTGTCATGTTTATGAACATGGGAGGGCCTTCTACGGTGAAAGAGACGCGTAACTTCCTTTTCAGGTTGTTTTCCGACGGAGATTTGATCCCATTGGGACCATTTCAAAATCTGTTGGCAAAATTCATCACTTGGAGAAGAACTCCGATGATTGAAGGCTATTATAAACGGATAGGTGGAGGATCGCCTATCAGGAAGTGGTCTGAATATCAAGCAGATAAAGTTTGCTCCAGATTGGACGAGATTTCCCCGGAAACTGCACCTCATAAACCTTATGTGGCGTTCAGATATGCACATCCTTTGACAGAAGAAACCCTTCAAAAAATGGTAGATGATGGAATTGAAAGAGCAGTGGCGTTCTCTCAATACCCACAATTCTCGTACTCTACCACTGCTTCGTCGATTAATGAATTATACAGAAAGTCCAAAACCATTGATCCAAATGGTCAAATTCAGTGGTCAACTATTGACAGATGGCCAACTCATCCTTCTTTGATTGACACCTTTTCTGAACATATCACTGCTGCTTTACAAAAATTCCCTGAAAATGTAAGAGATGACGTTGTTATCCAGTTTTCTGCACATTCCTTACCAATGGATATTGTCAATAGGGGAGATTCATATCCTGCCGAAGTTGCCGCTACCGTTTATGCCATCATGAACAAATTGGAGTTCACCAATCCTTATAGACTTACATGGCAATCTCAAGTGGGTCCTAAACCTTGGTTGGGGGGTCAAACCGAACCTATCTGTATCAAATTGAACGAAATCGATGAAATCCCTGGTGTCGTGATTGTTCCTGTTGCTTTCACCTCCGATCATATTGAAACCCTTCATGAAATCGACGTCGAATTAATGGAAGCTGTTAAGTCCCCTGAAAAGGTGGTCAGATGCGAATCTCTCAATGGTGATCCTAAATTCCATGATGGTTTGGCTGATTTGGTAGCAAATCATTTGAAAAATGGCCAATTGTACTCTAAACAACTAGCTCTTGATTACAAACTTGGTTCCGTTTCTGCTAAAAATGTGTTCAACCATCCATCTGAGTTCTTCAAGAAGAAAAACTAATGATCCATCAGATGTTGGTGTTTTTTTTAATATATTATAATATGGTATAGAAAAATATAAAAATGTACTATGTTTACCTTCTTCTTTCTTATTAAATATTGGATGGATTTTAATCTTACAGAGTCGATTTCGGAGTTCAAATCACAGGAAACGTCTTTGAGAGAACTGGAGACTCTTCCTGAAGACTTTGATTTGGAAGAACTTCTTTTCCCCGTGATCCCGCTTCCAAATTCGCCTCTAGAGATTGGAAATGAGGAAACTTTCACTAGTTTTAGGCAATTACTGCAGTATATACATTTGATAAGGGACCAAAGACGCGTCAATATTGTATACCAAAACATCATTGACTGTATAAAAACAGAAGCGACGCTTATAGAATCAGAGGGGACATCAATTGACGCGTTTGAACATAAAAGTGCATTGAATAAATATGGGTACTTAATCTATGTAGCAGTTTCTCAATTAACATATACCATTGAACAATTCTCTGAGAACGTTGCTACACTGCGAAAAAGAAAAGGTAATCAAAAATCAACAGCGCAAGAATCCAAAATGATGAAAGATCAAAGAGAGAAACTCAAACAACCCTTAAACCATTTCATCAATTTAATGTCAAATGTATGTTCATTATTACAATTAAACTTAATTTCCATTTTTCAAACCCAAACTGAATTATCAACATTCATGATGCATGCAATCACAAATTCTTTGACTTGTTCTTTTAAATCTCCTTATTTTACCAAAGAAAAAGATTCCAAAATCATTTTACAAAATTACATATGCTTATGTGCTAAAAATCAACATCAACATGATCAAGTATCTCAGATGATTGTGCATCATATTAAACTGAGTGAGCACTTACCTGAATTCATGGCAGAAAGTTTGACCATGTTAGTTGAACTTTATGACAATAAAAATGTTCTCAATAGTGTGATCACGGATTTAAGTGAAATAGATTTGAGCTCTGACAATTCTTCCTCTACATTGAATAAGCATATATCTTTATTTTTAATTAAACTATCAGAAGGAATACCAAACGTTTTAATTGACTATGATGAGATCTTGATAAATTTCATTGGAGCCTCCCCTATTGTTAGATCTGCAGTCATTCAATCATATCAAAACATTCTTTCATTTGCATGTATGGATGAAGGTTATTATAACACAAAAATGGATAAAATATCCTCGATATTGAGTCTCATTCATTCAAGATTGTTTGACTCCCACTTTAGTGTGAGGCAAAAATGTTTGAACTTGTTAGATCATTTATTAAGATTGGAGAATAAAAAAGTAGATTTTAAGGAATTCAGGCTGAAGTGGGTTACAATTGGAACACAATTTTTGGAAGATAAAACAACTTATTCTAGAAAAGCTGCTCTTTCATTATTGAGTTCATTAATATTTGACCACAAATTTACAATTGATGGACAACGATTGAGTTGGTCTTTTTATTGGGATAATTACTTAACTTTTACCAAAGAATTGCTAGACCTGGAACCAAATGTCTATAGATCAATAAGAAAAAATGAATTAAATAATTTTAAAGATGTTGAAGTCAATGAAATTGAAATGGAGCCATATTATATTTTAAAAAAATATGAAACTGATCCTATCTTCAAAATTGATAGCTCCAATTCTATAGATGATGATACCATTGATCTCAATGAATTACCAAATAATATAAATGAGCTAATTTTAAAGCGTGCATTTTGTAGGGATGCCTGTACGTTCATTGGTCAAATTCATAAATCTGTTGAATCATCAATCTTATTGTTAAATTCGAAATCTAAAATTGATGTAATTAATGCAATGGATTATTTTGTCATTTTAGATGCTTTTGGGATTGAAACCTCCAAATTAGGTATAAAACAAATGGTTCATTTGGTTTGGAGAAATGGATCAAATGAAGATGATGTCAAAATTTTACAAAAATTGATAGAATGCTACATTCTAATTTTCCTGAAACCGCCAAACGATGTTTCAAAAGAATTTCAATGCATATATATTGCTGCGCAATTGATTAGTCTGACATATAATTGTACAGAAGCCGACTTGATATCTCTAGGGAAATTAATTTATGAAATATTTACATTCATTTACCCAAAAGGGCATGAATTAGAGAATAAAAAGGCAGATTTAATCAATGATAAAGTTATTGGGGTTCTTTGGAAATCTTTTACCCAGCCAAAATATGAAAGAGAAAAAATTGGATCGATCATAATTTTGACAATGCTAGCAGATGGTGATAATGAAATTATTTCCAAGAAACTAAGCGATCTTTTGGAATTTGGCCTCAACCCAAGCAAAATTGATTCATCGACAATTTACTCCTGCATTGCACTCCGGAAATCAGTTTCGGAAGGAAAAGACGTTGACTACACTTTATCAATAAACAAATTGAAACAGCTGTTATTATTTTCAACCAAAGATGGTGTGTGGTTTCACTTGGCTGAGGAGGCTTTAACAACATTATATGCAATCGATTTAAATGCAAATGACACGACATCAGAAATTTTGAAACTAAAAGCAATGAGTATTTTTGGAGAAAGCGATAATAGTATTCAAGATGAGAATGAGAAAATCAGTTCATTATCACAATTTATATTCTTATTAGGACACGTCGGACTAAAAACAATTGTTTATTTGGAAAAATGTGAAACACAATTTAAAAAGAAGAAACTTCAAAGCTCAAATGAAAAAGATGAACAAGAAATTGAATTAGAAATGATCGGTGGCTCAAATGAAGATGATTTCAGTGAAGTGATTCAAAATATTCGTGACAAAGAGCTACTATATGGTAAAAACTCGCTTTTAGCCAAATTTGTTCCATTAATTTTAGAAATATTAACAAACAAAAAGAGATATCCAAATAAAATGCTTCAGAGACAAACCATGTTAACTTTTGGTAAATTCATGTGTATTTCACCATTTTTTTGTGAGCAAAATCTTGACTTATACATTAAATTATCAAGGACATCATTGGATAAAATCATTAGAAGTAATGGAATTTTGAGTTTGGGAGATATGGCAGTTTCGTTCAATAATTTAATTGATGAGAGGAGAAATGATCTATACCAACCTCTATTAGATACTGATATTTCTGTTCAAAGGACTTGTTTGATGACAGTCACATTCTTGATTTTAGCAGGCCAAATCAAAGTGAAAGGTCAATTAGCGCAATTGTCGAAATTATTAGTTCATCATGATGTGACAATTAAAGAAATGACAAAATTATTTTTCTTAGAATTAGCAATGAAGGATAATGCAATTTATAATGGATTCATTGATATGGTTGGTGGATTAAATGCTGATCCAAAATTTAATGATGACGATTTCAAATCGATCATCAAATACGTCTCCCAATTTTTGAAGAAAGATAAACATAGGCTAATTTTAATCAAAAAGTTTTACGAAAGGATTTTGAAGGAGGAGAATGAACGAGTTTGGAAAAACCTTTCATTTTGCATTAAAGAATTAATCAAAAGGGATGAAAATGGATTTAATTCGTCGAAATCTAATAATGCAGACTCTGTTGATTCCAATGAGAAAAAACTAAAGAAACATGAAATGTACAAAGAAATAATTGAATACATTGATAACGGGTTCAAAAATAACAAACTTGCAGAAATAGATAAATCTTTGAAGGATGCAGATATGAGGGTGGACCAAGCGAAATTAGCTGTTAAAGAAGAAGCTGAAAAGCAGCAAGAAAGGGCTAAAAGACGAATCAACATAATTGACGAAAATGATGCTGATGAAGACGAAGATGAAGAAATGGATTTTTCTGACTCTGTTGAGGCAGAAGCTCGCCCATCCAAACAACTGACCCCCGATGATGAAATTGAAATTGATCCAATGGAAGAATAATTATTACTGCTGAGCCAAAATAACCCTTTGTTGAAACACGTGACTAACCCTGATTTTTCAAACATTGTGAAAAAAACAAAAAAAATGTTGAAGTAACACAGAAGATTTTCCTTCTCTTCTTTTTACAACTGACCAGTTTACCTGAGGAAGAAGTTAAAAATGTCTGACGTTGAAGAACAAATTATCCAAGAAGAAGTCGAAGTTGTTGAAGAACAAGCCGTTTCTATTGAAGACTGTTTAAAGAAGGTCTTGAGATTGGCTCTTGTCAACGATGGTTTAGCCAGAGGTTTGAGAGAATCTGCCAAGGCTTTGACCAGAGGTGAAGCTCAATTATGTATCCTTTGTGATGCTGTCACTGAAGCTGGTATTACCAAGCTTGTTGAAGCTTTATGTCAAGAAGGTGAAAACAATGTTCCATTATTGAAGGTTGGTGACGCTAAGCAACTTGGTGAATGGGCCGGTTTGTGTCAAGTTGACAGAGAAGGTAACGCCAGAAAGGTTGTTGGTGCTTCTTGTATTGTCATCACCAACTGGGGTGCTGATTCTGAAGAAAGATCCATTCTTTTGGAAACTCTTTCCCAAGAATAATTGTTTTAAACTTTAATTTATAAATTTATAGATATAAATTTAAGGCATTAATCTCACTAACTACAACAACTACTAGTGTAAATTCGTTGATATATTGGTTTATAAAATTGTTGACTATTTTTTATTCGCAACAAAAACTTTTGTTGTATATCGTTTTTTGATTATAAAAAGGCTGCTGAATTCGAAAAAAAACTCAGATGATTGCCACAGTTTTAACACGTTTTTGTGTGATATTATTATGGTGAATCTAGGCTTGCTGGGTTATAACTTTCCAAAAATATTTTAATTTAATTGTAAATTTTTTTTGTGATCAGCAAAATATTTTTAAAATCTATAAAAACAAAATTAGGGAGTCGAAAAAACATGGCAAAGTAAATTAACAGTCAAACAAAACATCAAAGTTAATTGACACTTTAATGTAATAAAAATTTATTAGTTTTGAATCGGTTATAATTATATAATATTTATACAGTTGACAAAAAAAGAAAGTAAGGAAAATAATCAATTTATAATATTGTTTGCAATGTTTTTTTTTTGATTTTTTGGTATATGTGTATAAACTTGACCTTTTGAGGTAAGGGAATTTTATCAGCTTGATATTGAATTAAAAGTTTTTGCCGTTTATATCTGGTAATTTTTTCCTTTTGTTGTTAAGGTATTTGATGGTTTTCCATTTGAAGTAGCAAATGCTTATTCACTATCATCAATAACAGCAGACTCGTCACGGACAGCAGCCACACTGGATTTCAATTCACGATAGTTTTGTGCCCCTTGATCATTTTTATTCTGAGTATCATTGATATCATTGTTATCATCATCATCTTCATCATCATCGTCTTCAAAATCAACATCGAAGAAATCTTCATCATCTCCAACAATGAATTTATAAAGAACCTTAGCTTCACTTACCACTCCATCATATGACATCTCAACAGGTGGCATTGAAGAATAAATGATTCCATTATCGACTCCCGGCTTACTTTCAACATTTAATTCTTCGCTAAATGTACCAGGTTTTATAATACCAAATGGTGGGGTAGATGTTAATTGAATAAATTTCAATTTTAATAAATGATTGACCTTAGAGTTTGGTTTAAATTCCTTGAAACCTTTTGAAATCTTTTCTTGAGTTTTAGGTTTGAACTTGACATTATTCAAATCATCTATTTGATCAACATCATCATCATCAATATCTTCTAAATCAAATTCCATTTCTCTGAGAATACTCTCTTCCATTTTACAAAGAGCATCATTCAAATCAATTTTTGCCTTCTCTAAATCCGGATTAATTGTATGCAAATACCAGATTGAAGTACCATTTGGACAGCATCCTGAACCTGCTCCCAAAATAAAGGCCTGAATTGGATATTCATTTTCATTTGGTAAAGAAGTTGGAGGGAAAACAACAATTGAAGAAGATTCTCCTTCATTAAACCATTCAGTGCAAGGTTTATCAACAATTGTGATTAATCTTGAAATTTGATAATTTTGCTCAGGTAAATTGACAGCTCCATTCGGTGCTTGAGATGGAGAGCAAATAACATTTTCATTGACCTTTATAATTGATCCATCACTTAGATGAGCCACTTTAGTTTTTGAGTCAAACGATTTTAAATTGGTATTCAACTTATAGGTTGTACCAGCTACAGCTGCTGATCTACAGAACCCCTGTGACAATTCCCCAGGGCCACCAAACTTCGAATGGATAGCTGGGAAATTACCATATATATTAAAAGAATCGAGATAACGCTTGATTCTAGCGATACCTTCAATAGTTTTGATCTTAGGGGAAGCAGATAATCCTAATGTATAAACCAATTCATTGACATATTTATCATCCAATTTGAATTTCTCTTTGATAAAAGTGGTTAATAATTCATTTTTATATTTTTCAACAGTGATTTTTTGATCATCATTGGAAAAGATGAATTTCATGAATTTCATCAATTGACGTTTGGTTAAGAGGGATTGATCACTTGTAAATATATCTTCTTTTGAAGCTAGCATTTTTCCAAATGAATCATTTTCATAGGTATGAAAATTTGAAATTGGTTGAAAATCAAGATAGTGATAGACTCTTGAATTTATCAAAAGTGTCAACAAGTCCGATTTGGCAAATAACACTTTTGGTGTTATATCGATACCAAAATCTTTAGATTTAAGTTCCACTCCTTCCAAGAGTTCTAATTCCACCTTTTCAAAGTTCTTGAACCCTATTTTACCGGCAGACTTTGACCACGATTTCAATTGATCAATAGTTAAAGTGGCCGAATGATCTCCGTAATAGGGATTTGAATCTATATGAAGAACATTTGATCCTTGCCATGATAATGCTGCTGCCAATACACTTTCCACCATCCCTGTACCACAAATCACAATATCATACGTTGTTTCTGGAATTGGTTCCGATGGCTTTTCCATCCCTGCCAACGAAGGAATAACTGAAGGTCTTCTCGAAGATACAGAGGATGGACGTCTTTCAGCCATTGAGACGCGTCGCTCTCCAAAACTTGCGGTCATTTCGGTTAATTTCGTCAAACAATAATGAAAAATGAAGTTGATGATTAAGACAAACGCCAAAAATGAGAAAAAACCGACATATAGCAGATAAAAAATTTTCATTGTGGGGATACTTACGTAAGCACAATGCTAAATGAACAAAGGAATTTCTACGGCACCCCCAACTGTTTCCACACCATCATGTGCATTCTTGGAGCGCTTTGAGCCTTTTTTTGGAAGTTTTTTGGGTTTTATTTGAGGAGTTGGAATGTTTTGAAATTTGATATTATTTGAAGATGTCGATGGAATAACATTTATGATATTTTGATCAATCGGAACACCCCCTAAAAGAGTTTGAGCCAACTCAGGGGTTATTTGAACTTCGGGGTCTTGTATTTGTTGCTGTGGTGGAATGGAATTTGAAGTAAACAGAGGATCAGTAGAAGATTGATAAAAATCATCTAAGGTCAATTGGCCATCATTTCCAATTCTGATAGTACTAATATGTTGATCATCTTTAATTAATTGATCAATTTGAATATCTCCGTAACCAATACCATTAATTGAATTATTTAAGGGAATTCCCATTATTTCCATACCAGTGGATTCCAAAGTCAGAAATTCTAAAGAGCAACCATGAAAATGAGATTCTCCAGGAAGACCTAATAATAATACAACTGAAGTTAAACCATTCAAATCGCGACGTATTTTAACGGACCTGGAGTATTTAAGCGGTTTCAATAATTTGGAAAAATGCATGTATAAATAATTACATGATAAAGAGACATTGAGACAAGGAAAAAAATTCCCATTGTCTTGATGCTTGAATATATCAAATTGCTGTATATTGGATCTAGTTTGAGGAATAATTAATTTGGATAAACCAATTGAGTTGAATTTAGATTGTGAAATGAAAATCAAATGATTTTTATCGGAATATCCTTCCACAGTTTTAAAATAATATATGATGAATTTTTCCGTATGTAAACCTTTCATATCCTTCAAAACGTCATAAAGAATAGATGATTTGATCAAAATCTCACTGACTAGTCTGTTAGGGTCCAATTTGAAAAGATCAACTTGAGAATCATCATTTTCATTTTCATTTTCATTTTCACTGTCATCTAAGACATCCAAAAGGGAATACGTTTGTAAAATACATGTTTCAACAATCAAATCATCTTCAAATTTCAATTTCAATTCATGTTGATTTTCGTTATCAAAAATCAAAGTTAATTGAACATTTTCATAATTACTGGTAGAAGAAGCTGATGTCGAAGAGTGGAAATTCAATGTGTCTAAAACATCATTCAAGTCCACCAAAATTGTTTTATTCGTATCTGAATCAAATGAATAATCCCATGATTTGAATAGCGATGAACTTACATTAAGTTTTACCTTTCCTATATTACCATCAATTGGAACGCAAAACACAAGCCTTTCCTTTTCGAAAGTGACCAAAACTCGGTTTCCAAATCCATTCAGGGATGATATCAATGAGTAAAGCCCCAAAATATCTCCGATGGTACCTATAAACCCCATTAACAGCAAAAAAGATCAACTATGAAAAAAGATTTCTACACATCAAAAGAAGACATAAAATATGTATGATCTAAAAATGACACCAATATTAATCTCAGTTAGTTGAAAAGCACCAGAAACGTTCTAGTGAATATTTATTGACACAAAAAATAGTTTATTAGTAACTCAGTTAAAGAATCACGCGTTTTAGAAGCTAAAGTTAGAGGATTTATAGAAAGATCGAGTTACGTAACCAATTTTTGTGTTAAAGTTATGTACTAATTTTATGGTATGATATCTTTTTTTAGAATGGTATGAACAATGCTGATTTATCGGATTGATAAGGGATAGGGAGAGCTCAAAAAAATGGAAAAGCAAAAACAGAAAAAAAATCATCGAAACAACAAAGAAATGAAGTTGGTGGTGCACATACGGAGTACATGAAAATATGTGTAACATCAAAATTAAAACGTCAATTTTGTTTTGGCCAATAAAAATCCCCACTCAAAGAGTATTAAACTAAGGTTTCTAAGAACTGGAACCGTTGTCATGTTTCTTTGAAACAGATGCATGTAATCTTTAAAATTATCTTCATAGAGTAAATTCAGCTAAATTGAAAGAACGAATTATTGACATTAGTTCAACATTGACAAACTTGATTGAATTCCATGAAACGGTCCTGTAATGGAATGCTAGTGTCGAAAATTGCAAATGATCCAAACCATCATATTTCAAGATTTTTCAGAGATTTCGTTGGTGGAGATTTGGTGCATATTTTGAAATGAATAGCTTTGAAATATTTAATAATAAATGCAGACCAATTTGTGATAACTAAATAATGTCATGTTATGACAATTTTGTTTTTCAGCTTTATGATGAAAGGTTCGATGATATTGAAAAATATTAATAACCATGGAAAACCAATTTGCCAATTGATCGTGTTCCAATATCAGTTCATCAGCAATCATATAAATCATTCATATGCTATTAGTTTCGGATTTGTTATTGTCAATTGGGTTTTATTGAAATCTCATTTTGTCAATATTCAAGTATAATGAGCATATTTAAATACTGATAAGAAACGCCCAGAGAGATTAAAATGTCAGAGTAAATTTCGTCCAAAGCGCGCCCCTGGTGCCCCCCCAGTTCTCGAACCAAAGTTTCACTGGGGCCCAAAAAAAATAATTCACCCTGTACTAGAATTTATCATAGGGCGAGCCCAATATCTCTCTTCCCCCCCTGAATGAAAAAAACATCCCTATCAGTTCAATGAATAACTACACTAACGTCTCTTCTATCAATTTTCTTGAAATCCTTGTCTACACATTGGACACCTCCCACCGGCCGCTTGTGTTGCAAGCCATTTCTCAATGCAATGACAATGGAATGCATGAGTACATTTCCCCCGTTTCAATGAACACGAATCTCCTGGGATCTTACATTGTGGGCATGCTCCATCAAATGGGACCCTGCAAATCCCACAAACGTCATCCCCCTCCGCTTGTAGCTCCCAGCGCCAGGAAAAAACCCCCTCAACAGTCTGAATGTCCAGCTTCATATGATGATAGGCCCTTGTTTCACTACCTTTTATAGATAACTTCCTATTATAGGGGAGGGCAAAAAAAAAGAAGAAAAGTTTTACTATAGTTGAGCTTTCTTTATTAAAGAAAAGGAAAAGAAGCATAAATGCCACCCAAGAAGAGCTGGACACATAAAAGTAATTCGACAACATTTAAACTGGTTCACAGATCCCACCAAGATCCGCTTTTCTATGATGAAGACGCGTCCAATACGGTTTTGATTCCAATCGAAAAGATTGCAAAGGGAGAATCAGCTGCCAACAGAACTACAGCAAGAGAGGAAATGAGAGACCTGGAAAGAACAGTAGGGGCTAATGAAGGTGCAGCAGCCGCATACGGGATCACATTTGATGACTCAGAATATGATTATTTACAACATTTGAAACCAATGGGAGTTTCAAAAGGAGGAGTGTTCATTTCAGCAACCGAGCAAGAAGAAGGCAAACAGAAAGGAAAGCACTCCAATAAAAAATTAGCAGCTTTGTTAGAAGAACAAGATTCGACATTGTTTGCATCGGAAGAGCAAAAAAAATATGATTATCAATTACAACAAGATATTCCAGATGAGATCAAGGGGTTCAAGCCAAATTTAAATGAAGATCTAAGGGAGGCTTTAATAGCATTGGAAGATGAAAATTATCTTGATGGAGAACAAGATGTAGACGATTTCGACGTTTTTGACCAATTGCTTGGTTCTGGTTCAAAACAGAAAGAATTGACGTTAAATGAATATGATCGATTAGAAGATGAAGAAGGAGATTATCATTACGAAGACGAGGATGAGAATTGGGATTTAGACGAGTTTGATGAGAACCAAGGTATACAACAAGGAGGAGACTTCAATTGGGAAAAAGATTTCTCAAAGTTCAAGCAAAGACAAGGAAAAGTCCAAAATGATTGGGATAGTGATGATGATGATTTCAGTGATGAAGACGAAGAAGAGGAAGAGGAAGAAGAAGATGACATTATTGGTGATTTACCAACTAATCTTGATAATCTCAAGTCATCGAAATCATCTAAGAAGAAATCAAAAAGGAGGAAAGGGTCTAAAACCGATACTTCATCTTATTCGATGTCTTCTTCTGCGATGGCAAGAACTGAGCAAATGACCATCATTGATGATAAATTTGATGTGCTCAAAGAAAAATATGAGCAAGACGATTCAGTAGAACAATACCAGCCTTTCGACCTCGATAACGAAAGAGACGATTTCATGGACCTCGTTGATGATTTCCTTGATAACTACCACATGGAAAATCGTAATAGAAGACTTGTGAAAAAGAACCCAGAAGAGGAAAAATACAGAAAGGCTGCTCTCGATGTCACTAAGACAAAACTCAAGT
This sequence comes from Saturnispora halmiae, assembly GCA_030563645.1. Lineage (NCBI taxonomy): Eukaryota > Fungi > Ascomycota > Pichiomycetes > Pichiales > Pichiaceae > Saturnispora > Saturnispora halmiae. The sequence continues at coordinate 502 of JAJMJL010000023.1, read as the reverse complement.
TACAAAAGGAGAAACCCGCAATTCGTGGGATTATCAAAGATTTGAACAATTTGAACATTTGAATAAAAAAAAATTTTATGAAAAATTGAAAAATTTAGCTATACACTTTTTTATCCGATAACTTTATAGAAAACAACAGTATTAGACATGGCAAAGTCAAGTTTAGCAGACAAGATTTTGAAAAGAATGAATAAACCCAAGACAATGGAAATTGACATTGAAACAGAGGATTTCAGAGCAGGAGATATTGTAGAAAAAGAAAATTTGGATGGTTCAGAAGAAGAATCTGATGAAGAAGAAAAAGAGAGAGAAGAGTTGGCTAAAAGATCACACTATGTTGCTACAGAAAAGAGTAAGATTAAAAAGACCACAATTAACTTAGGATCAAAATACGAAGGTTCCAAAGTAGATCGATCAGCATTATTTGAAGACGAAGGAAACGAAGACGAAGAAGAAGAAGAAGAAGAAGAAGAAGAAGAAGAAGAAGAAGAAGAAGAAGAAG
>JAJMJL010000022.1:0-100148 GCA_030563645.1 Saturnispora halmiae | reverse complement strand
CAGCATCGACGTGACCAATGACGACGACGTTAACGTGTTGCTTTTCCTTACCCATGTTTGTTTAATAAAAAGTTTACAGAAGAAAAGTGTATATCTGGTGATAAAATGAATGGGGCGCTTCCAAATCTTTATATACAAAATGAAAAATTTTGCATACCGTGAAAAATTTTTTTTGGTGGTTTCAGATTTACACTGAAGCGGTCTAAAATTTACCCATCTGACCTATAGAAAGTTCAAGAAAAAATAACTTCTATAAATGTGCTTAGCGCAAGTTCGGGGCGCTGAGAGTTGAGATGTTTGATTTGTGGAAATATAATTTTCCGGATTGTTGGTGGTGTGATTCTTACTATAAAAAGCCCAATTGCTATTAAATGCTAACCTTCCTTTGTATAAGATAGGCTTTTTTGCAGAGAAAACGCTTCAATTGCCTTTTAAACAAGAATACAAAATACATGTGTGGAAAAGTCATATTGGATGCTATGAATTGGCAATTGTAATGAATTCTTTACTATTTCAGCAAATAAATCGTTACTAGAAGCACAATTCTACTAAAAAATCCCCCCAATTAGAAACTCGCCATACCGTGGCCTGTATGAATTTAGTTCACTAATACCATCGTCCTTCATGGCAGAAAAACAATTAATATTTCATTTACCCCAATGTCATTATCCCCAAATAGGAAATATTTGTCTTAAAACGCTCATGATCAAATAGACAATTTGTACATTTTTTTTCAATTTTTCGGTATTTGAAATCTATTAAATCAATGAACGGCTAAAAATTTTGTTTGGTTTAATACATATGCAAAGTAGAATAACAAATGAATAAAGCTAAAGGGTTTAATAATATGGGGATACCGTAAAACGATCAATTCATCATGAGTTAGAGAAGTCAGTAATCAAAAGAGGTTTTAATTAGTGTGATTAAATCAATTTTGCACCATCAGACAAATATCTTCCATATAATAATAAATTGGATTATCTTTATAGTCATGTATAGTTTCTTTGAAACAAAATTGATATCAGTGACTCGAACTAATTAACATTTGGGTTTAATTCCATGTCATGAAAGTTACCAGAATGCACCAAAAGCAAAATCTTTAGATCAACAAACCAAAATCCTGACTGACCTTAAGAGTTTATTGGGATGAGTGGTGTTCACTTGAATTCATCAAATCAAAGCAAGTGAAACTTTGATGAACATCAACGTGGTCTCAAAGGAAACCAAATTAATTTTGAGATCCAAACCCCTCTCAAAGCATGATTTATCAAATTCTTTACCTTCCTTTAATTCTGTCGCTGCTTTAAAAAATGAAAGTGCAATCAGTCTTTACAACTGAAAAGTTCTCGAGCACCTGAAAATCCAATTCTTTTCTTTTCATATTTATTTACATATCCTCTAAAGCATTTTCAATTGCATCAATTGAAAAACGTCGCTGTCATCATATATTTAAAATGACAAAGAAACATATCGCCAGACTTCTTCAACACTTCCCATTCTTAATCTGAACATTCTCCAATCATCAAATAAAACATCTCTAACAGTCACATTCCAAGCGGCCGATGCGACCCATATAATCATTATATGAGTGATAGCCATTTCAACGATCTGTGCTAATAAAACAATTGAAATCACTTTCCAATAAGGATGAAGTGGAATATAAGGAAATGATAGTTGATGCTTATGCTCATCTGAAACTATTGTACTCACATGCACGAGATCATCATTCGATTGTATTTCTCTGCCTCTTAATTTGAAATTTAAAGTCAGCTCTCCGTTTAGATCTTCTGGTTCAACTGATTTATATTGTGATGAATTTCTAATTGATGTAGGCGGGAGTTCTAGAACTGTTGTTGATTGTGAGTGCAGTTGAGATTGGCCAAGCTGTCTTTGTCTCAGAGTAGTTGACACATTTGAATTACCCCTTATTGTTTGCCTATGGCCATATGTAAAGCTGTCGTTTGAAATTAATGATGTTTTCGACTTTGATCTAAGTAAATGGTGAGTGATTTTATCAAGTCTGCTTACTTTGAGCCAATCAAATATCGTTTTAGTCGAAAGCATTGAGTTTTTATTTGGTATTATAATATTGATTACTTCGATCAATAAGAAAATATGCAATAAACTAACTGTTAATCTCGTTGCCAGTAAAACAGGTGCATCATAGGGCCAAATTAACATCACTATCGGAAATAGCTTAACAATTCCGGATATCAGCACAGCGTCTGAAACTATTCTGAAAGTTTCCCATGAGTACCTATTTGAATCATTAAGCTTGTTAAAATTTTTGAACTCTAAATTAGGAGGACCCAAGGACTGTGATAAGGACGCATTTGATTTGGATCGACCCAAGTATGGCCTTGATGGTGATAGAGATGGAGAACGAGATTTTAAATTTGGATATGTTTGGTCGTGGACTCTTTCTAAGTTATTCATAAAACATTCATCAGAACCTAATAAATTCTCATCTAATGGATTTTGAGGTGGAGAGAAGTTCAACCATAGTGACACAAAGTATGACAATGTGAAACAGAAAAGATTCACCTCTAATATTGATTTTGAAAGAAAATATACGTAAGGGAATCTCCCCTTCAACGCTAAAGAAACTAACAATGAACAATGATCTGGGTTAGAGATCATATCCCGTTCATGATACGCCCATAATATGTATACTTGAAATAAAGTAGTCAATATGGCTAAACGTAACCCTCCTGTAGGAAGGCTTATCATTGAATTGTAAACCCAATGTCTGAAAGCCTCTGGTTTCATCAACAGAATATCCATCACAATAATAGTCGTTTCCAATTCCACGTATTTATCAGCCACCCCCTCGCAATTAGCGCAATGCGCAAGCCTTCCATGCCTGTCAACCAACATTGGAACAGGGGCAGTACAAAGCACGCATACTTTGGCCCCTTTCATTAATATTTGGTATACTAAGAAACAAGTAACAAATAATAAAACATAGAAACTGATTCAAATGAAACTAATATTAATGTTTCTATTTATTTGGATTTATATTTCGTACCAAGCATTCTTTTTTGTATGATAGTGAATATGTGTCAATGATATTCAGCTATTGAAACCTTTCATTCAGTGCCTTTACTAAAAAGGTAACTGGCTTCCAAACTTGAATATTTTCATCCAATATTGGCAGTATTGAGGTTTTCCTAGTTATAGAGGTATTTTCCTCTTTTTACTGCACAATGGAAAATGTCTGTATCAATTTGGTATTACCATGTGTCCAGCTCAACTTGAATTTTCCTTGTAATTGTCGGTGATTATTATTTAATAAAATTAATCTACTTCAATAACCTGGAAAAACGTCAAAAAAGGGACCATGTCCAAATCATGTCCAAATCTTTGACTTGTTACTTCAGGAGCCTCGTATCATTGAAATGCATACTTTATGTGAAGATATATCGAATAATCACTACTTTTGGTTGTTGATCTTCGATTAAAAGACAATAAAATTCTTGTGATTTGATGAATAGTGAGCTTTTAAATAGGTGAGTAATACGTGTCAACAGAAAAAAATCTTTTGTAGGTGTTAGTACCATTATTTGCTAAATATCATCCAAAGACGTTGCTGAGCCTATTTTTACATTCAATTATATAGAGGAATAAATAGATAAAAAAAATTGGATTGTAGAACCGCCACTTGATTTTTGTTTATTATTGTATTAGATGTCCTGGTTTGGATCTAACAAAAACAAAGAGCTTGCAGATAAAATTGAGCAAGCAACATCAGATGCTATTCCAAATGGAGACATTGATTTTGCACTGGCTTTAGAGATAAGTGATTTAATTCGGTCAAAACAGATACCTTCAAAAGATGCAATGCGATTGTTAAAAAAAAGGTTCTTAGATGCAGGAAATGCGAATCAACAAAAAGCATCCTTAAAATTGATTGATTTTTGCATCAAAAATGGAGGATTACCATTTATTTCGGAAACTGCATCAAAAGAATTTATGGATCCATTGGTTGTATTTTTGAAGAACAAAACGAACGATGAAATCGTTAAAACAAATGTATTGGAGCTCATTCAAACTTGGTCCATTCTAGTGAGTAAATATGATAAGTTTGATTACTTCAATAAAATATACAGAAAGTTACAAGATGATGGATTCAATTTCCCAATGGTCACATCTATAGCTGATTCTACCATGATTGAAAGTAAATTTGCTCCCGATTGGGAGGATTCAGATGTATGCATGATGTGCTCGGAGTATTTCACAATTATAAATAGAAAACATCATTGTAGATCATGCGGTGGTGTTTTTTGTCAAACCCATTCATCTAACACATCTACTATCCCAGAATTGGGTATAAATATACCGGTCAGAGTTTGTGATAACTGCTATTACGATCAAAAAGATAAAAAGAGAAAGCATAAGCACTCAAAAGCTAGTAGGACGCTTTCTAGTGGTGCAATCGGTGAGGATGATGAATTAAGAAAAGCGATTGAACTGTCGTTAAAGGATTCAGGTATGGCGAATCAGCCTAAAGATAGAGTATTGGCTACCGAATTCAATGATGATGATGAAGATGAAGCCATGAGGGCAGCAATCGAAACCAGTTTGAGAGATCTTAAGGAACCTGTGCCAATAATCAAAGAATCAGAGTTGGAAATCAAACAAGATTCGACAGGACTATATTCAAACTTTTTAAATGATGTCTCAAATATCACTTATGATAGTGAGGCACAGTACAATCCAAATACGCAACTCGAATATCAAAAGCAATATCAAACTCCACAACAACCGCCACAGCAATACCATGAAATTCCCCAATATCAACCACCAGTACAAAATCAACAACAAAGTTACCAGGAGCAGCATACAAACCCGGTAATAATGACTCAAGCACAAACTTCAAAACAGAAATCATTTCCTGTCGATCCCAACGCGATAACAGGGCAAGGAGAACAAAAAATTGTAGAATTTGTTGATATCCTTAGTCGATTAAAAACTATTCCTGAATCACAAAGAGTTGTTGATCCTGCTCTTGTTCAACTTCACACTGAAGTTGCATTGATGAACTCCAAAGTCAATGATCAAATTACCAAACAGAAGATGGAAATTGAAAAATGTCAAGCTATGTATGCGAAATCATTTGCAGTCAGTAGATTATATGATGATATTCTTGCTTACAGATTAAAGCAGGAAAATCAAATGATGAAAACTAAATCATCATATGCTTCCAAAGCTTTGAAACCTGCTCCTCCAATTCCAACTACTGTCAAAAATGCACCTGCTGTTGCTGAGCCAAAACCTGCTCAAAAGTCTTCAACTCCTGAAGTGACTCCTGCTGAAAATGGCACATCTATTAACGGGCCTCCAAAAGCATCGGCGTTACCTACTGAAAAGGCTAAAACCCCAAAGATTTTTACTCCCTCTGCGCCTCCTCCAGTAGCTTCAATCGTCAAAAAAGAAGAGAATCATCTTGAGCGTTTGAAAGACACGGTTGTTCCAAAGCAATATGCACTTCCCCCTACTTTAGATCTTCCATCTGTCCCTAATGCGCCGCTTCCCTCTGCACCAAAAGAGGACCCTGTAGCAAATCTTATTGATATATAACGATTTAAAGTAATTAATTAATGTATAGGAAGTAGAATGAAATTTGATGCATATTTTTTGCCTTCAGCTAAAAATCACTTTTCTTTAAATATACATCAGAAACTTTGCTGTATGGACACCAACAATGAATTGGTGCGCTTCAGGCAGCAGTTATTAAAGATGCCTTTGCAGCATAATTTTAAGTATACAAGTTTAGCAAGAGAACGCTTGCTGCAGGCGCTCAATTCCATTCTTCATTTGGATTCAATAGATTTAGAAATAGACACCAATGATCATAATCATTATGGAAGGCCGTGTGGACGGATGTTCCAACGAGGCGAGTCGTGTTATCGTTGTTTGACATGTGGATATGATGAAACATGTGCGATGTGCTGCGACTGTTTTCAAAAGGACCAACATTTGGGTCATGAGATACATAAAGGCATAATTCAAAAGGACAATGCTGGGATTTGTGACTGTGGTGATGATGAAGCGTATCCTAATTCTCAATGCATTCATTTTCTAACCTTCGACAGCAAAAAAATGTATCATCAGCTTTCTAAGGAGCAATTGGATAACTTGCTCAAAACGTTGTGCGTTATTCTTGATTACGTTATTGATGTGATGCACAACTCGTTTGCTTGCATTATTCCTTATCAAACTCCCGAGGAGGTGATTGCTTCCGTCAAATATTCTGCACTGGATCCTGAAACATATGCAGGTTACGACATTCCATCGGGAAAGTTTGGTTTGATCCTTTACTCTGATCACGTTCATCAATATAGGGATGCAGTCCAAAGAATAAAACATGTCACCAGAAAAGTTGATGATTTTGCTGAAATGATTGCATCCCGATGTAACTCTCATGGAAGGGCAGTGGTAATGATCTCTGAAAATATTAGTATGCTATTGAAAAAGCAAGAAATCTTGACGTCAACTGGTCTAACTGCCTGCATACGAAGTACGAGAGATATCTTCCGAGAAGAAATGTGTGCTGACATAATCAGTTGGTACCATGATTTTACTCGTACTAATATAGCAAAAAATCAGCCTGAAGTTAAATCAATGGCAGTTAAGGCTATGTTTATGCCTTATCACAGAGGTTGCAATCTACCACCAAATGTTATTAGATTCAAGGATAATACTATTATAAACCCAACAACTTTGAGAAAAGATATTAACTCAATGATTGCAAGGACAAATGGCAAATGGGATCTTCCTGATGAGTTAAAAAAAAGTGATATGTATCCTGATAGAGATGATATTTCCGTTGACGATTCATTTATTGGCTCGAGATTTCAATTTTTATTATTATTTGATGTCAGATTTGCCAAAGCGCCAAGGCAAAAACTTCACTGTATATATATCCCTGTTATGGATCAGGCAGCTGAACATTTGGGAATGATTGCAGCTCAATTTATGGACATTTATGAAGATGTATTAACGTTATTTCTAATTGTTGATAGGGAACCTGAATTTTCGGTTATGCCCATTCTTTCGGCTCAAGTTTTTACATCTCCATTCAATGCAGCGTTAATTTTGAAACATGGGGATGTTTTGAAGATGATGAAAATAATGTATAACTATGTCACAACGTTCAAAACAGCAAATTCATTTTTATCTTATCCCAAGACAGGAGTCGTTTTTCAAACTTTAAAAAATAGAAAATGGGCACATGTGCTATTAGATTTAAGTTATATCATCACCAGAAATCCAGATATTGACAATATTTTCAAGTTATTTTTTTGCTTTCCTGAATATGTTCAATTTTTGACTGTTTTTCAGAGTAAGCCTGTATTTAAAAGAGAAGCTAGTGAACATGTTGAATATGAAAATCAAGACTATACTGTTTTTTTCAATGCCCTAACCGTTATCTCTCTATTATCAGAATCGATTGCTAAGGTGCTGAACAAAATTCCGAAAGAAAATCTTCTTTCGCAAGGAAACCCAATGGACGTGTTATATCATTCATATACAACCAAGGTTAAAAAATCATTTTCAGAAACACTGTACACAATAATCGTAAGAAAAATTATTGAGTCACTTTTTACGGAATCTCCACCTCAAGAGGAAGCTAATGGCTTAAGAGTAATATCGGATAAAGAGGACATTATAGAATTTGAAAAATCAAAATACATGGATGTTAACGTCATTGCTCATAATATTCTCGATGAAAAGGTTGGATTTCTTCATCCATTACATGCGATGCTTTCGTGGCTTATTGAAATGGATAACTCAATGGATAATGATAGAACATTTTATCATCTGATGAATATGATTCAAGGGGAGTATGACTTTTTCATCAAAGAAAGGGGTGGGATATCGGGACCTGGAAAGTTTTCGACCGCTGAGACAGATGGAATTTTGGCTTTGTTTGATATCCCAATCAAAAAATTGGTTTTAGTCTCGCAAATCAAGGTAGGTATATGGGTCAGAAATGGTTCAAGTATTAGAACTCAAATGAACTTGTACAGATATTCTGGTGGAAGAGAATTTGGATTTACAAGAGATTTGTTTTTGGCTCAGATCTATGTTACATTTTTCCCCGATATGGATCATGCCATTTGGAGTATCTTGCATAGATGGCTGTTAGCTGACTGGGCAATTGGGATTAGAAATAGTGTTGCATATAATCTAATTCAATTACAATCAATGGTTGAAGAATTCATGCTGTTTCTTATTCATTTGTTAACCGCTGATTTGCATTTGCATAAGTTGGATTTTGCAACTGTTAAAGATGAATTGATAAAAAGAGAGATTATTCATTCCTTAGGTTTTCAAAAATTATCATTTAGTGAAATTGATGCTGCGATTCCAGAACATATTATATCTAGTAGAAGATACCCTGTTATATTCGACCAGACCGTTGAAGAGGTCACATCATCAAATGATTCTCCAAAAATATACAAGTTGAAAAAGCAGTATGAATCCGAAATCAACCCATACTATGTACACTATACCAAAAATAAATCAGAAGAATGCGTTGCTTCAATAAAAGATCAAATTAACAAAACCACTGGTCTTGATAAATCCGAAATAGTTATTGATCCGATCAACATCAACTGGTCTAATAGCGTATTTGAGAAGTTGAATGACGTTTTATCAAATAACGTCGTATCTCAATTTGTTCTACAAACCTTAAATTATGTTATTGAAAGGTTAGAAAAAGATGAGGCAATGACAGAGACACAACCAACTTCAGATTCGGAAAAATCAAATGCTGAATTAGAATCAAATGGCTGTGATACACTGATTGACTTGACTTTGCATTTTATCCACATGATATCGAAGCACAAAAGTTGGAATTCCAGCGATCTTCTGGATTCAAACATACCAAAAATTTTTGAAAGGCTAATTCATTTTGCAAATATAGAGAGTGCTTTCAACTTTAGATCAAAAGCGGTAGCGATCATTAAAACCTTAGGTGATTTGTTTGAGTTTAATCAAATCAAAATAACATCGATTGTTCCCAATTTTAATGAAGAGATTTTTGATGTTCCAATTGATAGGTCACCAAGATCAAATAATAAGTGGGAAAACGACCCCGCATACAAAAAAAAGAAAAGGTTAGCATTGAAAAAGAAGGCTAAATTGATGGCAAAATTGAAAAAACAACAAGAGAAATTTGCAGAGAAATTTATTCTTCCTGATAATAATATTAGTCAAGATAGTTCTGATAAACAAGTATCGAAGGTTGTTGGGTCTTTAGACAATTTGGATGGCAGTATAAATAATCACCTTAACCAAGAAAACTCCGAGACTTGTGATGATGCTTCTTTGTCGTGGAAATTTCCAGATCAAACATGTATCTTATGTCATATGCCCCCAGCAGATGAAAATGAAGTTTTCGGTGTTTTTGGATATGTTACAGAATCCAATAAATTCAGATATGTTCCATATGATAATAACTATTGGTTCATGAAAGCTTTTGGTGGGAAAAATAATTTAGACGACAAACAAAAGTATGAAAATGCTGAGCTCTTGAAATATATTGAAGATTGTGAATCCGAGGCGGTTTTAGGTCCTGGTTTTCCTGTTGACGGAGATCCAATTAGTGGATTGAGTTATGTTGATAATCAAGCAGTTTTCACAAGTTGTGGTCATGGAATGCATTACCAATGTTACTCGCATTATTATGAATCATCCAGAAATAAACAACTTTCTCAAATTACAAGAACGGTTCCCGAAAACATTGAGAGGAAAGAGTTTTTTTGCCCTCTATGCAAAACAATAAACAACATATTCATTCCGGTTTATTATTCTACTATTTCAGAAAATTTTAACAATGAATTTAAAGAGAAAATACCCCATATGGAATTGATTAAACCTAGTTTTGATAGGAATTTGATGGGGGAACCAGCAATTTTAGATCTATTAACTATGGAACTAATGAATAGGACTAAAGATAAGATGAAAGCAAAAGACTGGTTCATGCGATCTGAAATTGTTGATGGCACATTGACATATACTCTTGATTCAAATTCTTTAACCCCGGAGGTCTTGATGACATGTATGAAAAATTTGGTTGCCCTTTCTCCTCCATTTGATACCGTTAGCAGTTTAATTTCAAAGACAATTGAATCAATTGAAATCTCCTTACGTGGGTGTGGATATAACGAGGATGATAATAATAAATTATTGATCTATCAGATGAACAATCAAACTTTGGTATCATTGAGAGTTTGGCTACAATTAAGAGATATGCTTAGATGTGTTCATGGTAGGGCTCAAGATAATAGGTTAAGGATGCTGAGTGAAACATCGATTGGGGTTTTAGATAACCTGATCAACGAAGATGATCTGATAGTTAATGGACAGGATTATTTCTTGTTGTTGACCATGTGTGATGAATCAAATTGTTTAAACTTCAGCTTTCAAAAATTGATTGGGATTGCATTCGTTAAGCACTTGCGACAATCATTGATGAGTTTAATTTCGATGCTCTTAAAGAAATTTCAAATTGAGAACAAGGATGTCAATTTGAATTGGTTAACAGATGAAGTGTTCAATGGTGACACGGAAAAATTGAAAAGAATATTAGAAGCATTTACAGGTAAAGCCATAAATTCTCAGTATTTGAATGGAATCTACAGTATGCTTATCAAATTGGTAACTCCATTTTTGAGGAAGTGCATGATTTTAGCATATGCGAAATTTCCAGTCATTAGTGAAAATTCGTTGAAGATTGATGTCTCCCTAAACGAGTGTGATAGAATATGTACCGTGTTGAATTTACCAACGATTGCCGAAGTATTAGATTCGTTTGAAGTTGAAGAATTTTTGAATATCGGAGAAAGGGATAAGCTGATGTTGGCTAACACACGAATCCCATATCCAGGGCTGATCAGACTCATCAGCTTGCCTTTGATGTTGAGTGATTTTTTTACCAAATGTCATAATTCGAGAATTGATGAGGATAGACCTACGGATCCTGCAATTTGTTTGATGTGTGCAAATATTGTTGATCTGCAGAATTTCAATTACAATGATAAATTTGGACCCTGTAACATGCACATCAGATGGGAATGTATAGATGCTGGTAGGGGCATATTTTTTTTGCCAATTAGTAACTGTGTTTTGATACTTGACAATGGCAAGGGATCATTCATTCAAAGTCCTTACTCTGATGAGTATGGTGAGACTGATGAAGATGGTAAAAAGGGTCATGAGTTACACTTGGTCCGGAGTAAATATGAGGATTTACAGTTGAAGATCTGGATGAAACACAACATCCAGAATGTCATTTCTAAGAAGTTCGAGTCTCTATCAGATGTTGGGGGCTGGGAAACGCTATAAGTTTATGTAAGAATTTGATAACATTGATTTATTATCGTATTTTTGTTTCGAGATTAGGCCCTTTTTTTCAAATGTTGCTATTAATCTTGCGAGAAAAACTTCTTTTATCGACTGATAACAACACCATGGGAAAATCTGATTCTGTGGGGGTGAATCTCCTTCACTGAAAAAGCCAAATCTTTTTCGAGCAATCATACGCTGCTTGCTTGCGCTGGTAGCGTCGATTGCCAAGTTGCTACCCCTTCCTGGCTCCAGCCATTTCATGGGAAAAAAAGTCGATGGCTGGTCCTGGTGTTTTGAAATTTCCTAATTAGGCAAGAGCCAACGCGCTACGCGCTAGAGCGCTCTAGAACTGTAAATATAGGATATAAAAGGATGTGATTCCTAACAAATTTTTGTACCCATCACCACCCACTTCCTTTTCCTCACGAACACTAACTTAAGTCACTCTTTAATAATGCAATTCGCCACTCTTGCCCTTTTCGCTGCTGCAGTCTCTGCTACTTCTACTTTCACCAAGTCTGAAACCGAAGTCGAAACCATCACTTCTTGTGAAGAATCCGTTACCAACTGTCCATTCAGAAACGAAACTCAACCACCAATCACCACCTACCCAGATGCTGCTGCCACCAACGGTTACTACGCTGCTGGTGCCGTTGCTCTTGCTGCCGGTGCTTTGTTAATGTAAGAACATTGCTATTATTTTTATATCTGATACCTGAAAAGTGAACTTTTATTTCTATAGCTTTTGTTTTAATAATATTAACTCTTATTCGTGGAATGCCACATTTGTTATGATTTGGACTAATAAAATTAATGTTACTTAATTGGGACAAAAGGTAAACAACAGAAATTTTGTCGTATCAAAGCGCTATATGTTATATGTAGTAAAAGCAAAGCAAAGAAAACAAGACATGGGTAGCTCGACTAAGGGCCATTTGGTCGGTAGTACATATTAGGGGGCTGTTGGTATTTCTGACTTTCCAAATCACGATCTATCACATCCACAGCTTCAGAAGTACAACAACAACAACACAATAATGTTGTAATACCACAACAGAGTGCTCTGATTAACCAAACACAGAACGACATGAGCAGGATGCCACCAAGTACTATTCCAACAATAACAACAATCTTACACCATAGTTTGTTCATACACACATTCCAATTTGATTCATTTATGAATTCTCGTGGCAATAGACTATTTATGATTGGATTGATCGGACAACTATCTGACATTGCTGTTTTTAGAAATATTCTTACAACAATATGAGGCTGGTTATAGTGTGGACTGTGATGCCTTATAAGTGACTTACATTAGAGGCTTATGTAGGCTTGTGAAGTTTATTTTTGCATTCCAAAAATGGCTGGCGCATAGATTTATAATAATCTAAAATTAGATTTATTAATGATTTAGCTTGTTTTGAAGTTTTGAAAGCACTACACCTGTGATGCTTGATTCACAGAACTTTTGTGTATGGTACCGAGTACTTTTATAAATTTTTCTGTTAAAAAATATACAAGAGTACTTTGTGAAAAAACAGTAACAAACCCATAATAAACCTTTTTGAAATTTTAGCTCTTGTGTAGAAACTATCAATTTAACTGAGCCCAAAGAATTAGCCTCTCTGATTTTATGGTTGTAAATGTTCTTCTTAAGATTATTTTTCAAAAGCCTTTTGAGCCTGCTGGTTTCTCTTGTCATAACTTCACTAGAAAAAACCATTTATGAGAATGATTTTTTTAATTTTTAAAAAGCCTTTCGCTGCAGCATATAAAACAATTTGTTTTTTTTTGGTTTTTTTTTTTCAATTAGCTCAATCGGTATTAACCCTTGATCATAAGGGGTTCGAATTTAATTGTACAAAAAATTTAAAATTACAAAATAATGGTATTATTCATCTCCATTAAATGGGGTGGTAAAATATTGATCCCAAATGCTATCCACCCCAGTTTCATATATTAGTTTATATACTTTTGTTCCTTCGCCAATATTTTGATTTTCATTATCGCACATTAGGGTATTGTTATTTGATAAATAATTAGAACTATTTATTTCGGAATGATTCTTCTGGACTTGCTCAAAAAACTTGTCCAAATCTAGATCATATCTTGGTGGAGAAAATAGTGACTCAGATAAAACGTTAGAAGTAAACCTCTTTGATTTAAAGTTTGAATCGTTATCTGTTGATCTCTGTCTTTTTTTCAAATTACTATTGTTCATCAAAGACGGTATGCTCGCAACCAATTTCTTCATATTGGCAGTTAAATTGCCTCCAGGCTGTAATGTTCTTATTTTCTCCTCAGTAGGCAAACGCTGCATATGTTCAGATTGAATTGGTAAAAATGTCTCCGGAAATATTAATTTAATCACAGCTCTGCTCAATATTTGGTAAACTTCTAAGCATTCCTTTGAAGCGTTACATTTATCAATCAAGCTTGACAGAACAACTTCCACACAATCAGAAATCTTTTTAACATCATTGAATGTCAGTTGACTCTTCAAAACCTTATTATGGAAAATTGCATACAGATAACTCGAACCTGCCATAAATACATTTTGGGTTGCTGCCCACGTATGATTTAAAGATCTTTTTTCCCACAAAGAAAAAAATGAAAGAATCATTTGCATTGATGCCTCAGCTAATTTGATCATGTCATTATCGTTGAAATCAAATCTCACTGGAGATAACCCGTGAAGCATTACTCTAGAATGATTGTAATTTAAATCAAAGAATTCAACATTAAAGTCGCAATTCATTTGCTCATATGTTTCGGGAACATTTTCTATCCATGTGTCTAATCGCATTGACATGTCTATCAACCATTCATCAAAAGAATCGAATCTTCTAGGAATTTCTTTTTTTTCATGCAAAATTGACTGCAGTTCAGCCTCAAGCAATCTTACTTGAAACATTGAAATCGCTACATATTTATATGATGGATTACCAATAGGAACTTCTATAGATTCAACTGAGTCTGGCTCAATGAAAGAATCATCCAATAAGGAGGGAAATTGAACATCAATTGATTCTTCCGGTATTCCAAAAGGCCTGTTCAAATATACACAAATTTGCCTGTCAAGAGAGTAGCAGCACCAAAATAATCTCCTTCTCATATCCATTTCAAAAAATGTTATATCCAATGGGTATTTTTCTTCTTTGTGCAGTTCCAAGTCAACACACATTCTTATCGTTGAGCCTAATAGATACCAAACCCCTGGAACACATGGTCTCATTAAGGAATATAATGTATGAGTTAGCATTGCTTGCAGGACTTCCAATCTATTGCTCGAACTATATGCATCATCAATATATCTCAGTGCAGTCGATTTAAAATTATCGCTGATTTCCTGTTCAAATTGAAGATGCCAGACACTTGAAGCAATTGCAAATACAAGATTCAAGAAAAACAATGCCTTTCTAAACTTTTTTGGAACATTTAGATTTGATGAGAACTCCAGAACGTCCGCTTTCGAGTTTTCTTGAAATTCCTTATCAAATAAATTTGTGTGAATATAATACCAACTTTGGTTATCTGGGGTATCTGACAGCATTGAGTAGTTTAAGGTTGAAAATGCTGATGCGAAAGGTATATTATTTGGCACGTTACCATAAATTGGTTGAAAATACTCTCTCAAAAAAGTCTCCCTATGAAAGATTGGCAGTTGAGAATTTGCTTGCGCAAAGTATAATGACAACAAATTGAGTGCTTGTTGTTTCGGAGGTAAGAGTGCTATGGCTAACTTTGCAGAATGATTGCCATTTGTTGATGAAGACGTCGTTGGATCTACAGATGATGTCGAATCTGTTTCTCTGTTATCCTTATATTGTAAAGCTGTAGCCATCAACTTTGAAAATGAAAGTCCTTGTGTATTTAGATTTTCAGTGAAACTGGATGATTGATCCATCCCCACAGGCGAAACAAAAGGACTAGCAGAATCTGATTTGCAATTATTATCAGTGCTGCCAGTGCTATTGTGATCATCACCATTTAATTTGCTTCCTTTCTGATCACTGACTTCTTTCAGTTTCCTTCGTAGCTCTTCTAGCTCTTGTTCAAGTGAAACAACGTAGCTTCTAGACACATCTCGTCCAGTTGCAGGATCTAACGACACGCATTCTACATTGGCCTTTTCACATCCTGAACAACGGGGAAAATCATGCGAACACTTGATCTTCTTCATCCTACATCGTTTACAAGCAGAAATGGCACGTGAAATTGCCATCACATCGTTGCTTTTCATAACTTGGATTAGCTTTGTTTGATCTTGTTAGTAATAGTATAATAATTTTTTTTCTAAATTATTATCAGTGTCTTTTTAAGCAAAATGGAAAATTGTTTTGCAAATGCTTACAATTTGAGAGTGGAGGAGATAGGAGATCAATGCTGGAATTACTGGGTTCATGCAAGTTTTTTTCAGAAAGTTAAAGATGTCTTTTTTGCATATTTTGTAATCAAATATGTCATTGGTGGCTTCCGTGAAATTAGGGGATATGGGCTGCTGGGATCATTGGAAAGGATTTATAAGTCAATTGCCAAGTGGGGAGGGTCAATATTTCTTGGATTACCTTTTGTAAGGGAAAAAGTGCAACAGGAAATTGCAGAGACAAGAAGTACATTAGAGAAACAATTGATTGTCAATGCAGATGGTGTTAGACACGTAAGAATTCCAGAATCAGGCTGTACAAAAGAAGAAGTTCTTAGACAATTGGACCAATTGAGTAAAGTTGATTCGGTTAATTGGAAAGGAGGACAAATTTCAGGTGCTGTATACCACGGTGGTGAAGATTTGTTAAATCTTCAAACGGAAGCTTATCACAAATTCTCGGTTGCCAATCAACTTCACCCTGATGCATTTCCTGGTGTACGTCAAATGGAATCCGAAGTAGTGTCAATGGTTTTGGGAATGTTCAATGCACCAGAATCTGGTTGTGGCACAACTTCATCAGGCGGTTCGGAATCATTACTATTAGCTTGTTTGGCAGCCAGAGAAATGGCAAAGAAAAAGAAAGGGATATTTCAACCTGAAATTGTTGCACCGAAGACTATACATGCTGCTGTTTTTAAAGCTGCAAAGTATTTTGGCATGCAATTAAAATTAGCAGATTTAGACCCTGTGAGTTACACTGTGGATATCAATCACGTCAAGCGATTGATTACCCCGAACACTGCAATTATTTTAGGTTCAGCTCCTAATTTCCCATATGGCACAATTGATAACATTGAAGAATTGTCAAAATTAGCTGTCAAATATAACATTCCCCTTCACGTTGATTGCTGTTTGGGTTCATTTGTAATTGGGTATTATCAAAAGGTCACTGGTAAAGAATTGAAACCTTTTGACTTTAGACTTCCAGGTGTGACCTCAATTTCTTGTGATACTCACAAATATGGATTTGCTCCTAAAGGATCATCGGTTATAATGTATCGTTCATCTGAGTATAGAAAATATCAATATTATATTTCTGCTGATTGGGTCGGAGGTTTATATGGATCACCCACATTGGCAGGGTCTCGTCCTGGTGCTTTGACAGTTGGAGCTTGGGCTACTATGGTTTATCTTGGTGATGAAGGTTATAAATCACTTGTATCTGATATTTTGAAAACTGCAGACGCATTAGCAAATGCTATTAGAACTGAAATTCCAGAACTAGAAATTATTGGTGATCCGAAGTTATCAGTCGTTGCGTTCCAATCATCAAAAATAAATGTTCATCATTTAGGTGATCTGTTGGGTAAAAGAGGTTGGCATTTAAGTAGTTTACAACAACCAGCCGCTTTGCACTTGGCAGTAACAAGACTATCAGTTCCTGTAATTGATCAATTGATACAAGATATAAAGTCCTGTGTCCAAGAATGTGTTCAAATAATTCAGGAAGAAGGTATTGCTGGTATTAAAAGTGATACTGCACAGCTATATGGTGTTGCTGAAAGTTTATCAACTGCTTCTATTGTTGATGAACTGGTCAGTTGTTTTCTTGATATTCTTTACCAAACTGACCAAAGAAGTAACTGATTTTGAAGGTTACTTTAAAGATTTGGCTGCAGTTGGTACATCTGCGGACCATTCAACATTATTGTTATTTAGGTGTATATTCAATTTACTTGATGAGTAAAATATTTCCCGGATTTTCCGGACTTGAAGTTACAACAAAACATGTTGAGACGCTGCTATTCTACTCAAACATTGGAATCAATCAGCAATAAAAATCTTATCCGAACATCTCCATATATCAATGGGAAGTTTATGAGAAATTCGACGCAAGAATTAGAAAGATTTGCTGTTTACAATCCATTTGATCAAACAGTTTTAGCTAAGGTGACGGCAACAACAGATTCCCAATTCAGAGAAGCATTTGCAAACTCCAACAACGCATTTAAAGAATGGTCACATACAACACCAAGATCAAGGGCTAAAATTCTAAGGAATTTGAATGATGCTGTTTTATCAAATGCAGAGGATTTAGCAAAATTAATATCATTGGAAAATGGGAAACCATTGGCTGATTCGCTTGGAGAAGTGACATACGGAGCATCATTTTTGGAATGGTTTGCAGAAGAAGCCCCAAGATTGAATGGATCAATTATACCTTCTAGTTCGTTAGATAAAAGAATTATGGCCTACAGAAAGCCAGTCGGAAGTGTTGGTATTTTAACTCCTTATAATTTCCCTTTGGCAATGATCACAAGAAAACTAGGAGCTGCACTAGCTGCCGGTTGTACAACCGTTATCAAGCCTGCAACTGAAACACCTTTAACTGCTTTAGCATTTGCACAAATTTGTTCGGATGTTGGTGTGCCTGATGGAATTGTTAACATGTTACCAGTAGAAGAAGCCAGGGTTCCTCAAATTGGTAAACTTTTTTGTGAAACTCCAGAGTTGAAGAAGATCAGCTTCACTGGTTCAACAGTTGTAGGCAAATTATTGTATGGTCAAGCTTCTAAGGGTGTTAAGAAATTATCATTAGAGTTAGGTGGTAATGCTCCATTCATTGTTTGTAATGATGCAAACCTGGAGAAGGCGGTTGATGGTTTGATTGCAGCCAAATTTAGGTCCAGTGGACAAACTTGTGTGTGTGTTAATAGGATTTTTATTGAAGATGATATATATGATACCTTCATTGATATGGTGGTCACAAAGCTAAAGAAAAATACTAGGTTGGGACCAGGTATGGATCCAACTGTTACACACGGACCAATGATTCATGCCAAGGCAGTTGGAAAAGTCGAACGTTTAGTTAATGATGCTTTGCAGAAGGGTGCCCATTGTGTTCTTGGAGGTAAACGGTTACCAGAATTAGGTGAAACATTTTATGATCTTACTGTGCTGAAAGAGGTCACTCCAGATATGGATATCTTCAATGAAGAGATTTTTGGCCCTGTCGCATCTTGTATTCGTTTTAAGGGTTTAGACGAAGCGATATATATGGCAAATGACACCGATGTTGGATTAGCCGGGTACATTTACTCAAATAATTACGATAAATGTCTCATTGCAAGTGAAGAATTGGAAGTAGGTATGGTTGGCGTTAATACAGGTTTAATTAGTGAAGCAGCATTGCCATTTGGTGGTGTTAAAGAAAGCGGAATAGGTAGAGAAGGGAGTATTTTTGGAATAGAGGAATATACAGTGGTTAAGAGTGTTGTCGTTGGTATGTAAAGAACGTTTTAATTAAATAAAATTTATAAAATAAAATACATGTAATTATGGGAAAATATTAGATCAATCAAATGTGATCTTTTTTGCCTTCTTTGTTGGGTCAACATTCTTATAAAAAGCACCATATGCACTGTGTTCCTTCTTTTTTGTGTGAGAACCGAATTTCAATAAATCTTGTGGAACTGGTTGATCAGCACCTCTAAGAACATTCATAAGTGCACCAGATAAATGCTTTTCATGGTCGGTGAACAATGTATGAGCAGTACCAGATTGACCAGCTCTACCAGTTCTACCAATTCTATGAACGTAATCTTCAATTGTTAATGGGAATGTAAGATTGATAACGACCTTGACATTTGGAATGTCCAAACCTCTGGCAGCGACATCAGTGGCCAACATCAAGTTTGAGTCTCCCCTCTTGAAACTGTCAAGAGCATGCTGACGCTGAGTTTGATTCAAATCACCGTGAAGAGCAGCAACGTTATAACCCTTATATTTCAATGTTCTTTCAATACGACTTGCTTCCTTCTTGTATAAAGCAAAAATCAAAACCTTATCATTCTTGTTCTTACCTGATTGGTATTTTTGTAATAGTTCAAGTAACTTTTTTTCCTTGTCATAGTTGTCAACAACTTCAACAAATTGCTTGATTCTCTTGTTAGCAGTTAATTCATCTCTGTTACCGATTGAGACACGAACAGGATTTTTCATGTATCCACCAGCCAATTCTCTAACTTCCTTTGGCCATGTAGCAGTAAACATAACTGTTTGTCTATTAGCATTTGAAGTAGAACCAACAATCTTTTTAATATCTTCTTCAAAACCCTTTTCTAACATACGATCAGCTTCATCCAAAACTAAAAACTTCACCTTTGATAAATTGACAGATCCTTCTTCAATTAAATCACACAATCTACCAGGAGTTGCAATGACACATTGTGATTTCTTAACATCGTGTCTTTGTTGTTCTTTTGGAACACCACCATAGATACAAACACAATCTAAACCGACAGTGTTCATGTAATCCTTCATATTATCATAAATTTGAGTGGCTAATTCTCTTGTTGGGGAAACAACTAAAACTTGTAAATCTTTGGACTTTGATTTAAGGATGTAGTCAATCGCAGGGATACCAAAACCTAGGGTTTTACCTGACCCGGTTTCAGCAACACCAACAACATCGTGACCTTTCAAAAGATAAGGCCAAGCGGCGGCTTGAATTGGTGATGGTTGAGGAAAGTTAGATAACTTCTTAATCAACTCATTAGTGACATCAAATTGCTTAAGAGTAGAGAAGTTGATAATTGGTTTAATTGAATCATTTGGATTTTCGATCTTAACTTCGTTTTTAGTGAGGAAAGCTTCAATATCAGCATCCGAAGAAGCACTGGATGTTTCTGCACTGGATGTTTTCTTCTCAGATTGCTCTTCGGCATCCTTTTCTTTTTTGTCTTTCTTTTCCTTCTTATCCTTCTTTTCCTTCTTTTCCTTCTTATCCTTCTTATCCTTCTTTTCCTTCTTATCCTTCTTCACCTTTTTTTCAACATCTTCAGAGTCTTGATGCTTTCTCTTTTTGTCCTTCAATTCAGCAGATGCCATTTTATTTGCACGTCTGTCTTAAATAAAAGAGAGTGAAAAATAAAATTTTTTTATATATGGAAAGATTTCTTGCACTGCCTTGAAAAAACCAAATAACGATAATATGAAAAGCTAAGCATTTTCTATGACACACTATTTATTATATACTACACACAGTTCTTAGAACATATTGACTAAGAGGAAAAAGAAGGCTATCAAAGCAGAATTGCTGGACGTATTTGTAATTGCCTGGTTGTGAATACTGGAGGATTTAGAGACACCTGTGATAGAAGAGGATGAACTTGTATGTTTAGTTGTTTCTTTAGTAGTTTCTTTAGTAGTTTCTTTGGTGGTATCTTTAGTTTCTTTTTTAGATGAACTTGTTGTGATACTTGAAGTAGTTAACGTAGTGTGAGTGTTTGAAAGTTGGGTGATATTTTTAGAGGAAGTAGTAGAAGTTGATGAAACAATGACAGACGCATTTGAGGATACATTCGAAACATCAGCGCTATCTTGAGTACCAACTAAAGAAGCAAACTCTTGTTCCGCCTTTTGCTTTCTACCATTAACTTCTCCATCCTTTGCTACAATGGAAGTCCATTCACCACTATCATCACTATATTGATATTCAGAGCCTGTTGAGTAATCACTGACAACCAATTTTTGAATGTACATTGAAAAAGGTGCTTGAGAATAATCTGTCAGTCCACCAGCCCATTCAATTGTACCCTCGGAATTTGTTGAATCACCGCCGGCCCAAATACCAAAAAATACTCTCATTGGAGATTGTGGATAACCCGATGAGGTATTATTTTGTAAAGTTCTAACGGCAGTTCCATCAATATACCATGTTAATTCTTCGTTAGTCCAGTCCAGGGTATAATTATGATAGTCCGATCTTGGATCTGCCATGTCATGATATTGACCACGATCATAAGTTGTAGTGTCACCTTTTGAGAAAAAGTTGGATTGCATTTGTGAAGCATCTCCTCCAAACCATTCCATATCAATCTCGTCCAAATCATCTGATTGAAGGTAAAATGACGAAACCACCCCCTGACCTTGTGCTGATTTCAACCACACCTCCATTTTACCAAACATAATGTAAAAATCGGACACTAAGGAAGGGTTGTCGAATCTTTTGGCCAATTTCAATTCCAATCCATCGTCTGAGTATATGATTTCGTCTGGTGTTCTATATGGAACGTAATTGGAGTTCTCGCTGGTGAAGTCATCACTAATAGCCGTTGCCAAAGCCTTTGCTGCACTACAGCCTGTTGTTTTCAGCGGATTACATGTTTGAATACTTGTTGTTGAGGCTGCTGTGGCCGCCTTGTTGTTCAATGTAACGGTAGGAAAGCTATTCAGTTGTACTATTTCTTCATTTGTAACCTCCGATGATCCACTGTTTTCCTCAATGGCAAATGCGTTAGCTGAAAATATCGCTAGTGATAGTAAAATGCTTCTACCCAACATGTCTACTTATATAGCAAAGCCTCAAGGAGAAAACGAGATGGATTCTCTCTTCATATACTGTGTTGAAAGGCAAAACCAGCCTCTTCTAAGTTTAGAAATTCGCGGCTTGGCTTATTGTTGGACCAACTCCGAAAACGCTCAGCATTATTAGCCTCTTTTAGTTAAAAATAGTCTAATTTGTTGTTCTAATTTCACCAACGCCTTCATTTAGGATTTGAATAAATATATCTAAATAAACAAATAATTGCGTGCTAAAAAGTATGAGAAAAGTATATGATACAAACAAATATGGTGGTAGATCTATAAAGTTTCTTATTACAACGTCCGAGATTTTTGTTTACGTAAGAAACAGAACAACGATTGGTGAGGGTTTGGCAAGACTGAAAAATCACAATAAAACAACCAGAATTCTCACCAGTTGAAGCCTATTGAGAAAGAGAAAACAGACCAGAACGAGTGGTTTGATTGACAAGGAAAACCATTTATTAAAAAATGCTGAGCCAAAACGTGCTCAGCATCAGTTTTGATTTTGCTCTAACAACAAGGTAAAGAATTCCACCAAAGAAATGAAATGTATCCATTTGAGTTGAATAAAGAGCAAAAAGGTTTTGTATTCTTGTAAGTAGGAGATGACATCATACTCAAAGTTGATGACAGTCAGTAGTATTTTTTGTTGGCATTTTAAAGGTGTTAGTTTCAAGCCCTCTGGGAATGTTGAATTGCTTTTGAGTTTTCAATTAAATTTTAAAACCCCAATTAAGCTCAAGGTATATACAATAATTGCTCGATTGCTACTCCACTTAATTATATTCATGCTACTGAAACTCAGACCCGGTTCATGTTACTAATAACTGAATGAGATAGAAAACACTCGATTGAGTTTCAGTATCTTAGAGTTGTTTGTGGTTGGATTTACTATTCTGTTTTGCAAAGAAATAAACAACACAAAGCTATTGATGTTTTCCGTACAAAGATTTTCCTACTATTTTCATCAACTGTTTCATTGTTAACCAGTTGTTGACCCATGTATACAAGTTTTACCATTCAAATTACGAAAAATTCAAGCTTTTTGTTGATTAGTTCAAAGCTTTAAATGAATCTTCATACAAAGCAAAGGAACAAACTAAAAAGCGGCTGTTTGTTGAAATTCGCTTATATTGTCAATTTCAATTTTGTTGTACCCATTCAGTATCAAAATTTATAATGGCATAATAATGTGTTTGGTGTCTAAAAAAATCTCTTTTCTTCCACACTGCAATAGTCATCGATTAGCAAAAAATTCCCCCATTGTTTATCCAAAGTTGGAAAATTCCCTACAATTGATAAAAAATTATTGAAATCTTCAGTATATGGATTGTTTTTGACAATAAATGGCATTTGGTAAATTAAAATCGGTGTTATCCCGATCCAGGTCATCCTCTCCGTCTCCCAACTTACCACAAGAAGAATATACTGAGCCTCCATTGACCCCTTTACATTTACATGGCTATAAATCCAATACAAAACATAAGCTATTAACTACGGAAGTAGCAGAAGAACTCCGTCAACATATACCTTCTCTTCTTCAGATTGGACATGAATGGAAACTTTTATATTCTCTAGAGCAGAACGGGGCATCATTGAATACGTTGTATTCTTGTACAGAACCGAAAATAGGCGAAAACACAACAAGAAGGCGGGGATTCATTTTAGTGGTTGAAGATTCACACCGGAATTTATTCGGTGCTTACTTAAATGATCACTTGAGGCCGCTGGATGGCAAATATTACTATGGAAATGGTGATTGCTTTCTTTGGAAAATTGAACATGCAAAAGTCAAACAATTATCTAGAAATGAAGAAATTACAGATGATAACAACAATAACGTTGAAACAGATATGCTCCGGCTTAAAGTATTTCCATATACAGGAGTGAATAATTTTATTATTTACTCCAATTCACATTATATCAGTGTCGGATCAGGGGATGGGAAATTTGGATTATGGATAGATTCTAACCTAGAAACCGGCGCGTCCGACCATGTAGAGACGTTTGGTAATGAGCCTTTAAGTAAGCGAAGCAAATTTCATGTTGTTGGCGTTGAAGTTTGGAAGGTTTAAGTTCCACAATCTAAATAGTAATTATAATATATTAATATTAAACAAAAGATACAATTGTAAAACACTAATGGAAATTACTCTAACTTTATTAGAAGGAGTTAGTTTCCTTTTTTAAACCTAGCAAACCCACTTAATTTGTCAGCTCCTGATTGTTTTTGTTCAGATTCTTCATCGTTTATTTTTTCTTCATCGGACTTTTTGGCTTCTTCTTCCTTAGACCTTTCATTAGCCAATACAACAGGTGATATAGAGCCTACATCTTCGCTATCGTCATTATCAATTTCATCTATTTTAGAGGAATTTTCACTTTTGTTCTTTGTCCGTAATTTCGAATTTGAAATTACTTCCTTTGGCTTTTTTGGGGTTGTGTCACCGAGTGCAGCATTTTTAGCTTCATCGATAAGAGAATTGCTTTCCTTTTCATCATAAGTTTCTTCACCCTCCTCAGGATCATCCAAACCTAATTCGTCCTTAAATTTATCCTCGAAATAACCCAAATCACCACCACCTGTTGTAAGCTTGGCACCATTAAAGTACCCAACCCAAGTATCACCCCAGAATTGCCATAGCTCTGTCAGATCAGGCCTGAAATTCACAATTTTCCCTGTTTCACCACCTTGAATGATGTCATATGCACACCAGAGATAATTTGAGCAGTGTGGTGTCATAATCCATGATCTACTTGGTTCTGTGTCAAATAACTGCTGTGGAGTAATTTCAGCATTTAATTCAGGATCGATAATTTGATTTGATTGAAGATCGTTGTTTTCAGCAAACGATGTTGACAAGTATTCAGCAGGTGGTGGAATCAAAGCATTTTTAATGATTAATGGTGAAACATATTCAAGTTTCAATTCTTGCAAAGATTTACCCTTATTTCTAGCATAATTAACATCCTTGAAATAACTTTGAGGCTTTTTACAAGTCATAAATCCTGAATTGAACCACAATAAAGTTTGACCATCATCATCCAAATGACCTGGATGAGTTGAACATAATTCATGTGATTTCAAGCCCAATTCTTCTCTACCTGTGGATAACTCACCAACTGAAACAGCCCCATGTTTATTGAAACTATATTTATTGGACATGTATTCTTGACCCAACCAAATTAGTTCCTTTTCACCATGAAGTGATCCAGTAAATAATTTGAAAAATTGTAAAGCAACAGAGATCAAGACACCGTCAAGTTTTTCATTCTTTTTCATCACAAACAAACCTGATTCCATAAAATGACGAGCACTGTCACCAAAAAATCTATTACTTAGTGTTTCATCACTGGCTTTATCCATACCAAGGAAATGGTTTTCATAATCTGAATTCAAGAAAGATTTAAAAAGATCAACAACACCACCGTATAAAAATGAGTTGGCTTCTCTATCTCTGAAAAACAAATTACCAGTCTCAATATACCTGTCCATTTGGAAATATTCGTTCAAGTTTAATAAAGGAACAGTATCTGTATCCAACATGATCAGTTCATTAAATGAAGAGAACATCAGAGCTAATAATTTCATACTGAAGCCGTTAAAAAATGATTTGTATTTTGGATCAATGACCTTTGAGACATCCATAAAAGTCAAGTCAAAAGTTGTAATTTTAGACATTGGTAATTTCTTAGCATCCCATGATTTAGGTAATTTCATAACCGGATCAGATGCGATTTTAACCAGATGCTTAATATTTGCTTGAGTTAAATCATTTTTGTGAACAATTTGCATTGGCAGTTTATTACCATTGACCTTTAAAATGGAAATCAACGCAGACAATTCAGGAATCAATGCATTATTAGCAGTCACAACAATACCTTTTCCTTCAAAACCAAACTGAAGCTTCTTAATGAAACATTTTGCGTTAGTTAAAAACTTTTTATGTTCTATTTTATTTGACTTCAAATCAAATGTTTGGAAAGTTGGCAATTTACCAGATAACCACGGAAATAACGATCTTTCAGCAATGACACATAATTCATCATCTTCGATCCTATTTGAATCACTCTGTGGGTTCAAAAATAAGGTTCCAAAAGTTTTTAAATGATCTAAAGAATGCTTGATTCTTAAAGAGCTATCTTGGTTATGTTGAATTCTTTTTTTGATTGTATCCTCAACTGCGTTTTCAAAAGTTTCATCAGTGACATCCAAGTTTCTTAAATCATTTTCATCTAATAAAGATTTGATCTTATTCCATTTTTTTTCCCTCGAAGACTTGAACTTCGCAGGATTGTATACGTCTTTATAAATTTCATCTTGAACAGGTCTAAATTCAAAGTTTGATTCACGTAAGAATTGATTAACATAAACTTCAATTTTCTCAAATTCTGAAAGCTGATTGAATTTTCTTGGAGGATCATCTGTGGTTTGATAATCTTCCATCATCTTCATCAAATCATGGATCTCTTCATTGTATTCCAAATCTTCAACTGGTTCATCAATTAATTCATCCAAATGACCTAAGATACCCCATTTATCATAAAATGAATCTGTCCAAAGTTCGGACTCAGAAATACCCTTCAAATATTTCTCTCTATATGTGCCTTCGAATTGTGGTCCTAACTCTTGAAGTAGAAGCTCCTTTTGGGATTTACCCATATAAGCCATCAAGAAATCTTCTCCAAGGAATATGTATGATATACCTAAAACAAAAGCCAATGCCAAAAAAAGCGAAACCCATTGTTTTCTCAATATCGGGTAGCGCAAAGCCAATCTTCGAACTCTTGGACTCCACAAGATAGCCATTGATCAACTCTATTTTAAGAAAGAAAATCCAGTGTTGAATATCACAATTGAAAATATAAACATGCTCATGACTATATATGCTACTGATTATTTACAATTTATATGTTTTTGCATTTCATGAAGAGTTTTCAGGCCCGGTTGGCTTTATTTGACCTTCAAAGGCGTATTCAGGAAGTTTCCCAATATCAAGAACGTTTACACGAGTGACGTAGCCTACATGGACTTCTCCACTACAGTTTTTGTAAACTGTGTTTAATGCTTCCATTGGGAAAATACGGGCTTCAGAGACATCGTCTTTAATTTCATACTCCCCTGGGAATTGGTTTTCAGCTTCTAATTTTTCTTCCGGTGTTAACTCCAAAGATTTGGTTTCTGGAGCAGGTAATTGTTCTTCAGATAGAAAACGTTTCATGAAATCGGAAACAGGAGGCTTCACAGTATTGGTTGAAGAGGATTTAGAATCCAATGCTGGAGTTGGTTCAAATGTATAAGACGTATATTTTGGGGCAGGAGTAGCGGAAATGTGACTTTCGGTAGGCTCAATAGTATCTTCAACTTTTGTCGCAGTTTCGATTTGTTCTTCAACAGGATCTTTCTTCTTCCCATAAACTTGATTACTTATACCAACCTTTCTCCAAATAGAAATAAATCCACCTGCAACAGTTCTCATTCCTACTTTAGGTCTAACAGTATAACCAATTTCGCCTGTTGCTTTAATAAGAGTTGATCTTGTGTCCCATTCTTGTAAACCACCTCCCATACCAGGTAACAATTGAATGGTTTTCTCATGTACCATTTTAGCAGGTTCTCCTCCCTGGGAAGTAAATGGCAAATTTCCAGTATTTTCTTGGACAGATTTCATTGTTATTTCATTATTTTGATCAATTTCTTTAATACCATCAAGAATTTGGTTTATACTTGGACAAAAAGCAATTACTTTCCCATCAATCTTTAAATCTTTACAGATTCTTATTAATTGATTATGGTAACTTGGCATATCCAGGAATACACCATCTAACCAAGATGAACCATTTGTTTGGAATTCAATTGATTCTTTATCAAGAGGAATTGATTTAGAAGCCCAACTCGAACATTCATCTGAATCTAACCATTGAGAAGGAGATTCTGAGAGATGGAATTCCACATTTTGGGAATATTGACCACGTCTGAACCCATCAACTGTTTCCTTACCTTGATGAGAATGCGATTGATTGCAATCGATAGAGTGTAAAATTGCACCTCTATAGTCGATTTGATCAGCGTCAGGCATAATTCTAGAAAGAACATTTGAAGGTTGCAACTGTTTAGCAATAGCCAGTGATAGAGACCCATGGCCTGTACCAGCTTCCAAAAATTGTGCAACATCTTTAACGATCGGCTTTCCCTCGACCCATTCCACGTTAGGAGCATCCAAATGAATATCCATCAAATTAACAATTGCAGCAGCATCAAGGGCATAAATAGGCTGTGCTTTTCTACTTGTTAAGTTGATATATTCTTCTAAAGTTGGATGAGTTATTTTGTATTTAGCAGAAAGGCCTTTTTGTGCTGTTATAAGCTCATAAATCTTTTCAGATGGCAAGGATCCAATAATATCACTATGGGCTAGCTTTCCAAAGTTCAAATGAATGAGTGGAGTATTAGGAGGGTATCCATTTGGCGTTTTATTTGTATCACTAACTTTTGATTCCGCTGTCTGCTTCGGTGCTTCTTTCAAAGGCGGAGAAAGCCAAGTCCTACGTGTTACTGCCGACTTCAAAGATGAGATGAGCACTCTATCTCCAATTTGGAACTTCCTAGTGGACATTTATTCACAAGATGATCCAGAACACAAACTGTTATAATAAAGTTTAAATTTTCATATATAAGAGAATATAAAGATGCAATGGGGAAAATCGGTTCAAATGGAGGTTTAGTGAGGGTAATTGGCGTAGTAGAGGCAATCAGCGACATTCACTGGATTGTACGACGAGCCTCAGATAACAGGCTGTTCGAATTTCAAATCAGGACCATGTCAGGAGACATTGATCCAAGATATGGAGATAAAGGCCAGTTTGTGGATGTTGAGGGAGTTGAGAGCATTCATGGGGATTTCATTGTACGGCAGATGACAGTAATTGAAGGCGAAGTGGACTTGGATGCAGTACTGGAGCTAAACGGGGATTTATAATGTATAAAAGGACTAATTTAGAATCTGACACGACTCTTTCTCTTGTTTTGAAGTTTGATGGAGATTTGTTGAGGTTCTTCTTCTTCTTCTTCTTCTTCGGAGGACGAAACATCCATATCTTCATCGTCTTCTTCAACGTCGTCTTCAGCAGCAGCAGCAGCAGCGGCTTCTTTTCTAGCACGCTTTTCTTCTGCTAATCTTACTTCAACTTCACGCATTCTGAGAAGCTCTGGATTCTGTTCAACCAATTTCTTATCATTAGCAAAGTCTTTCTCCTTGTTTCCACGCATTCTGTTCTTGTAGAACGCACGTTCTCTACGTTGTCTGATTTCCTCGATTCTCGACATTGCTGCCAACGTGGTTTTGACCAAATCTCTATTATATCTAACTGGGACGTTTCTCCTCTTGGCAAATGCCAATGTGGAATCAACTGCAAGTTCCTTACCTGCTGCCTTACGAAATGCCTTCGTCCATTTAAGTTTACGTGGATTTCTTCTTTGTTTGAACGCCTTGTGGCACTTGGAACGGCAAAAGTGGAATTCTTTCGCATCGTTTCTCACAAACAACATCCCGTGTCCTGGATACACCGGACTTGAGCAAAAGTGGCACGCATGGATCCTCATTTTGGCTCTTTATTTGGATATAAAAAAAATTTAATCAGGAGGTGAAAAAAAAAATTTTAGTATTTTGATGGATATAGTAATAGCGATTTTAGGAGTTTGGATAAAGAGGAATTATATAGGCCAAAAAGAAAAAAAGGGGAAAAAGTACGGATTACAATGGAGGAAAGCACTGAGAAAACGGCGCGTGAGATACAGCTGGAAGAACAGGTGATGGAGGAAAAACAACGGAGTTTAGAACTGGGGGAGAAGGTGGGGGAATTGAACCGAAAGGTGATGAATTTAGAAAAGGAGAAGGCGCAGATGAAGACTCAGTTCGAGACGCTCCAAAAGGAACTGATTGAAAAGACAAACACCCAATTAGCCAAATCACAAGAAGAAACGAGTTTGTTGAGGGAAGAAATCGAACAATTGTCGGCAGCTTTATTCACCGAAGCCAATCTTCAGGTTGAAACGGCTCAAAAATCACAACATGACGTCAAACAGCTCAATGATAAACTATCAGAAACATTGCAAACAAAAGATAATACTATCGAATTGTTACAGGCCGAGTTGCTGCATGTGAAATCCATTATATCGGACCTCGAAAACCAAAAAGACCAACAATCGAGTGTTCCTGAGGGAGAAAAGCAGAATCAAACTTCCAAGACCCACATAGGACCCGGTATCAACGATGAATCCCTATTTGATATTCCTTCTTTGGATAAATATAATAATAAACCAATATCCACCCATGTTTTTAATCAACTACGATTAGATTCCAATTTCTCCATCACCTTCAAAGATTCGCTATCAACGAATAACCCTGAAACTTGGACAATTAGATCAACCAAAATCTTTGAAATGATTTTGTCCGAAATCGAAGCCTGTGTGAGATTGGATAAGGCTCCAGTATTCCGTTATAAATTCAATAAAAGATCCATCCTATTGAATTTACTCGATTATAAAGCCGGAATTGAACCTTTGAGTGCTTCAACCGAAGCTTGGAAAAGATATCAATTGGATTCATCTAAAGCTTCTTCTACTTCTTCTTCCAATAATAGCAATTCTACCATGAAAACCCCTCAACCGTTGGCAATTCACGATCCTTGCTCTCTATGCGGTGAAAAACGAGAAAATATTAATCATTCAAGGTTATATAAGATGTCAATATTCAAAAAGGAAAAAGAAGTTTACAATTTATGTATCAGTTGTGCATCAAAATGGAGAGTCATTATTCCATTGATGAATTGTATTAATAATTTGAAACCAATAACTGATTATAAACCTATCCAAATGACATCTGGCGAAATGTTCATACCATCCCTAGTTGAACTTTATGATCAATATTTTCAAATAGTTCCCTATATTATATCATTAACATACCTCAGGTTAGGTATCTGGGAAGAAGGTGATGCATGCGGTTTGGTTTATGGTTGGAAAAATCGTTGGCTTGGAAAATTCATTCCCAAAGACCAACAAAAATTAAAAGAATCAAATCAATCAGAACCTGTGGGGGATAAACATCCAGAAATAGAAGGGGAAGAGGAAAGCAAAAATGAAAAAGAAGACAGAGTCACAAAGAAATTGAATAATCCTAAAAACTCTTCCAAATCTGGAGTTGATTTTCGTGTCGTATCCGCATCCAAAAGATTGAGTGTTAATTTGAATTTACTAGCCGGTAATCATTCTAAAGAAAATCTTCAAGAACTTGAACAGAATGATACGGACTCGGAAATTGACATCGAGACTGAGCAAGAGTACCAAGACGTTCAAGAATCTTCTTCCATTGAATAATTTATATCTATCAATCTTTTAAGCAAAATTACGTAATTCTCTCTTACACTGTCTTTTCTTTCTGCTAAAAATTAAGATAATAATGTCAGATTCCCCGTTAACGAATTTGGGATCTACGGAAACAGATCCAACTACATTATCCAGTCTAAAACAATTGAGGAAAAAGCCAATCGAAATCAATTCATCACCATTTTTACCAATTATGTCAAAACTAAATCCATCTTCTTTATTAAAATTACATAATTTTTTGTTATCTTGTCATTTGACCAATTTGAATCCACCACAGTTACCAATACATGAAGATTCAAGAATTAAAATGATGGTGTTCTCATGGAATGTTAATCAAATTCAGCCACAGAATGTTGATTTCTTGAATGTTTTAGATCCAGAAATTGATATATTCGTTATAAATTTACAAGAAACTATATCACTCACATCATTGAAGAGTTCCAAGGAAAAGATAGAAGATTGGTCAATTACCATTACCAATTCTATAAATATGTTGAATACATCAAAATCTTTTAAATCCATTTTTAAAACAGGTTTACTGGGATTAACTACGATTCTGATTGCCAATGACCAATTGATTGATCAGATACATGATATTGAATCTGATACACTTGGATTAGGGTATTTAAGATGGGCTAATAAAGGCTGCATTTCTTTGAAATTCAAGATCGGTGGTTTGGATGTTGGTCAAGAGTTAAACAAAGATTCAATTGATTATAGTCATGTACATAGATTGAAAAGACTACCACCAACACAGATACAAATCTTAAATGTCCATTTAGTTCATGGAGAAGGTGATAATGTTATTAGTCAAAGATATGACAGTTGGAGTAAAATTGGGAATAAAATCAAACTGATTGACCCATCTACCGGGTTAACAGATTCCACAGTTTCCAAAAATACGACAGGAATTAAAGATGATAGAAAATTGCACTGTGAAGAGGATTTAAATGTTTATCTGAAACTAAGTGAATCCGAACAGTTGAAATTGGGAGCAGATGGTTTAACCCTTTTTAAGAACCCTCATTTCATGAAGGTTCACGACCCAAGAACTTGTGTTATTGTATCTGGGGATACAAATTACAGGCTGAAAACAGGTTGGGATAATTATATTGGTTCTTCTTTTGATAGGAAAGATGTTGATTGTTTAGTATCAAATAAACAATATTCAGATTTGATTTTGAGAGATCAACTATCAATGGAGAGGTTTAAGAACAATATATTTATTGGTTTTAAGGAAGGAGAAATTGATTTTCCTCCCACTTTCAAAATCAACCAAACAAATCCTTGGGCTAAATTAGATGAAAACGAGTTTACGCCAAATTATGATAACAAGAGATTACCTGCATATACAGATAGAATATTATTTGTACCTAGGGAACATATTGATTTGGAAAGTTATAAAACAGCCCCATTAAACGGCTCAGACCATTTACCCGTTATTGCAACTTTTGCCTTGAGTGTTCAACTTTTAAAAGAATCTGCCATGCAAAAGTACAAAGAGGAATTTTCTATAAAATGGGACTCAATAATAAACTCAATTAGATTGATTGAGCTAAACCCAGATGTTAAGTTAATTTCCAAAATTGGGAAAATAAATTCATTGTCTGACGATTCTTTATTTATTCAGCATTTAGACCTACTGGACTTGAATTTAAAATTTGATATCATGAATGGTGAAAATATAATGATTTGTTTGAATTTCCAGAATGTTTGTGAGGAAGTTTTGAATTTTGAATTTAAAGATGGTGATTCTTCTAAATGGTTCAATTCGAACAAATCAATAATTGAATTCACACCGTTACAACATGACGATAAAGATAATGAGCCAAGAATTTTTGAAGATATTAATTATCAAATAAATGGTATTGTTTCTAATGGACTTTGCGCAATAACACCTCATGATAATGTTTTGGTAACAGTAAAACTGACTCCTTTGTCCCATGGGGTCATAAATAAAACTTTCAAGTTAACAATACCAGATTTGATGGAAATACCAAATTCTCAGAAATTCGTTGCTGTCACTTTAAACGTGAAAGACATATTTGAACCATCCATAACTGAGCTTGAAGAAAAACAGTTTGAAAACATATTGTCGTCCTTTGAATTCCTTTTCAGCAAAACTCTACCAAAAGGTTCATTGGAATCAATTTTGGAAATTTCAAGCCCAAACGATTTTACTGTGAAAGAATGGGATTTAGTTAGAACTATAACCTTATGGAGTTTTGAAAATGATTTTACTTTGATTGAAGTGTTGAGAGTTATTTACGTTTGGTTAAAATGTCAAAATAAGGACTTAATTTCTAAAATTGACGATAGGTCCAGATTGATTTTTAGCAAGGTTATAAAATTGATATCTTGGCTCGAATTGGATCAAGTGACTGGGTATGATTGGTTTGGATGGCTATTCCAAGACCCAGAAGAACTATTGGAATTTCTCGAAAGGGAGGATTACAAATTCGATTTAAATTTATAGATTTATAAGTGCATTATATTTATTTACACAACTAAAACATCTAACAATTTACCGCATTCAAATAAGGTTCCAGATGCAACGTCCATAATTCTCAAATCATACAAATTAAACAATCCCACCTCAAACGCAACTAGTACCAATTCGGTTTGAAAAATTGATCCAGAGTCCAATGAAACCCTCAAATGATTACTTAAACTTATAATTCCCGATTTATTGAATTTTTGATAAAAATTCCTGACTAACTGTTGATTATTGAATAAAGGAATTGGATCATATTTCAAACTAGATTGAATAGGAATGGGAGGAAAACTTTTTTCATATTCTTTATTAATGGAACTTTGAACGTATATTATTAGTTCCATTTTTTCCGAGCTCTGATTTAGTAGCTCTAAGTTCCACCTGAATGTTGTACCCACTTTGACGTTAGTTGGACCCTTCACTTTAATCTTCAGTCCTTTCTTATTCTGTATTGGATGTGTCAGAGACCCCGAACTTAAGGACACTGCGGAACCTAATTTTGGCTTTAAACTTGAATGCCTTTGACTAATTGGTTTATCTGATCCTGTATTTGAAGATATTAAATTGTGGCTGGATGATCTCTGTTTAATGTTTCTCAATGTTGGTGAGCTTTTGGATTCTCTAAATTTAGGCATTTCAAATTTTCCATTCGTATTTATATTTGAAGGTGATGCTCCCAATCTTTTTGTTGGACTTTGTAACAAAGGCGTTGATACTGACGAATGTAATATATTATGGTCTGTGTTATTTGAATTAGTTAGATCTATGTTTGTCAACCAATTTGTTTCTATATTTGTATTGGAGTTAACTAATGAGGATATGATGCAGGAAATAGGTTTCTTCGAGAAATCATCTGTTTTTATAATATGGTATGCTAATGATAATTTCATTTCATCTTTGAATTTCAATGGAAACTTAATGTCGGTTATGGGTTTAAAGTACCAATTATCGCATTCAATTTTGATATTATTGATAATTAAATCTATATTGAATAAATTTATTGATTTAGATGAAGATATATCCAAACATGCAATTGATTTCCCGTTTTTCAATCCAATGGTCCTCATTGACATTCGATATAGTGATATTATATTCAAGCTGTATTCACATTCAAATTTCGTTAGTTTCACATTTTCATATTTTTCGGCATCATCCCCTTGATCTTTTGTTTCACATAAAGTGACACCATTGAAATCAATTAGTCCCATTTCTTGGAATTTCTTAAGCTTCAAATCATCATTTTTAATCAAAGAACTAGGTCTATACCTTGCTTTGAATATTAATTTATGGCATGCCTTCTTCGGATTAATTCGTCCCTTCCAAATCCAGCATCTTGTGCCATTTTTAATGGTAAGCTCTTGTAATACACATTTGATGCTCTCTTTATTGTCATATTTCATAGTTAAATCCACAACCGATTCTCCAGCATCAGTTGATCCATCAGCTAATATAACCAATACGGTTATCTTCTCATCAAAGTACCCAATCTCCTTGCAAAAAATTTCACCAGTATCATCAAGCTCCTCCTTATGACCCGACACTACTTTAATGGCCAACGACATCGGATTTCTTGGATATTTATCAGAAATATTATCTTTAAAACAGAAATAGTTATAGAGACATCTCAAACTTTTGGCAAGGCTAATTTTGGCTCAGCACCAAATCATTGAATTATGATAAATTCTTAAAATAGATAAAACAACAGAGAAAAATTTCCAGTTAATCAAAAAGTAACCAACTAAAATAATTAAAAAAGAAGTTCCGCATGATTGAAAGAACATCACTGAAAAAAAACAGGTTTAAAAAGTGAACAATTAGAGCAAATATGATATATTCAGTCCACAATCAAGAATTAAACACATCTCGCTGATGGGACTTTCGATTGTATAGAACAGAGCCAGCAGATCTTGGACTAGAAAAAGAATCACTATTATTTCTACTTTTTTGAATCAAGGAACCACTACCATACTTTTTCTGATCAACATTTATTGAATTTGAACGTATTCTACTGGTACTGGAAGGAGATCCACCCAGTATTTTCACTTTTTTGGGCAAAGTTTGTTCATTCATCAGTCCAGATAATGATTGTGTAGACCTTCTACTTTTCGGCATATTCATGTCTTGAAATGTATCATCAATGTCATAGTATGAATATGTGGATGGTATTATCAAAGGATCGAAATTGGCGTGTTGTTCAGATGTTTGCTTTTGATTCAAAGTTAGAATATCAGAAGGAGGCAAGTTTTGGAAAGGATTATGCGGGTAAATATCAACATATTTGTTACCAAATGGAGATTCATTTTCTAAATTTCTATAATTGTTTGGATTAGAATCATCAAAATGTTGCTTATCTTTCTTGATACGATATTTTAGTGGTTGCGAAACAAATTTTCTCTGGGTATTATGTAGGGTATTTTTATTAGGACTTTTGTTAGCTCTCTTTGTGTACTGCTCGGAAATTGAAGTGGATGATGGCCGAGCGCCTTTTATTTTCCTTTTACTTTCATTCATCCCATACAGAGAAGAAGTAGACCTGATTCCTTTAATAACAGGCATACCAAAAGTATCCTTACTATCAAAGACAATTCTGGATTTGATAATACTGATATATTTATCCATTGAAAATTCTAAAGTCAACTGATCCTTTATCAGTGACAGTTTTGGCCATGTACTTCTAGCGCCATTTAAAATGCATTCCCAAATAAATGAAGGCGTCGGATTTGATAATGTTTTCTCTAATTCGTTAGATCTGATTTCAGGCAAAATTGTTATATCTCCCGAGTAGGATTGCATTAGCAGTTGTTTGACTTTCTTGGCCAAATTTTCACATATTCCAAATTCCTTTAGTAGATCCATGTAATGAATCGTTTCTTGAGTTACCAAAGAAGCAAGCTTAAAAGCATATCTTTTGAAAATCCACGGTAATCCTGAATTTGAGACGTCTAAACAATCTGCAGCAAGTTTAACTAATGGGGTAATATGTGGATTAACCTGACAAGCAATAACGTGATTTACATTAAACATTTCAGATAATCTTGGAATTGGCAAATCTGAGTTCAATGATCCATCCACAAATTTCAATGAAGGGTTGGACCATTTATCAATTTCCCCAGTTATTACGTTTCTTTCATAGATAGCTGATGAAGGAAAAACAAAAGGCAATGAGCATGAAGCGCAGACAGCAGACCATACAAGGACATTTGGAGCGGTCAAATAATTCAACAAAGTTGGTTGATCGTGCATGGAGGCCGAAGAAACAGTAATATTCAATATCCTACCAGTCTTATTGTATGCTTCTTTAAACGTAATATCCCCTAAAAATTTTTGCATTGTAGTTTGTAAATATTTGCTATCAAACCAAACACCATATTTCAAAAGGCGTGATAAATGAGTATAGAAAGTATCTGGATCATCATCCAAGCTGAAAACCTGGAATTTATTTTCAAATAAACTATTGAGTATTTCAATCACTTCACTACTATTTTTTGAGCATATGATCGAGGACACTATCGAGCCACCACTTGAGCCAGACACAATTTTAGGAAATACATCATTCTCCAACAAAGTTGAAAATAGTCCAATGCCAATTAAGCCAAATGCACCGCCTCCGGACATTGTAATTGCAGTTCTTCCGTAGTTTCTTTTAGATTCCATAAGTGTATCCAATAAAATTTCATCATCAATGGGACAATCGACATTTGCCAAATATCCCAGACATTCACAACATTCTTTTATATAATCTTCAATCAATTTCTTTGTTCCAATGTGACAAAATTTGTATAGCTCCTGGTTATTGATACCGAATATATCTCTCTTCCAAGTTGTTCTTATAATATAAAGTATTCTATCGTATTGTTCTGTTTCCCTGCACATTCTTAACTCTTTCAATTGAGCAGCAAGCGCTTCGTAATCGTACAAACCAGATTCATCTTCCAGTTTCCATTTATCATTTCCTTCTAATTTATCCAATTCAAGCGAGGCTTCAACCCATTGAGTATAATTTGTAGCGTTTCTCTGGTCTGCAGCCAAATTTTGAATATGATATTGAAGATCATCAGTGTCTGAAACCTTTCCTGTCACCATGGATTTGATAGATTGATATATAGTTTGCGTTGGTGCCAATTTGAGGGGAGACCGGCTCGGGTAAACCTCCACCTTGGGGATTGCCCCCTGAAGAATCCGATCGGTGATATTTTGAAAAGGATTGGGACTAGAAAAGTCGTATGCTGTCACTTTGGTGTTGTTCCCTCCACTCATACAACCGTCGTTGAGTTATTCACGAATTAGATAACGAATGGGGCCAATATTTTTTCAACTCCCCTCAAGTCCGTACAATTCTCACCAAATTTTGCACTGCACTTGGAACAGCTCGCAGTAAAATTTTCAAGTTCGCAGTAAAGTTTTTAGGAGTTCCCACAAAAAATTCACCATAGGCCTTTCTTCCTAGCAAGGTCAGAATGAGCTCGGAGTAAAAATTATTTTCGGAGGGCACTTATTTATACAATTAAAAAGGAATCAAGGGCAAATATAACCACCGTCTACAACCATGGCAGAACCAGTAGTGTATGTAGAAGCATCGGTAGCCAAATAAAGATAAGCACCTGCTAATTCTTTGGCAATACCTTGTCTACCCATTGGGATCAATTGGACCCATGTGTTCAAGACTTTTTCATCAAGGAAGTCAGAAAGACCAGTATCCATGTAACCAGGACAAACTGCATTGACTCTGGCACCAAATTGGGCAAATTCAACAGCGAGAGATTTTGCCATGTGGATACATGCAGCCTTGGCAGCATTGTAAGGCATTTGGACATTTGGAACATTAACAATCAATCCAGACATTGATGCAGTGATAATCAATGAACCCGATCCTTGTTGCTTGAAGACTCTACCAACGTTTTTGGCACAGTAGTAAACACCGTTGACATCAACGTCGATAACTTTATGCCAAGATTTATCATCTTGGTTGATATCTTCAACAATAGATCCTGTCTCCCATGCGACACCTGCATTGGCAACAAACACATCAATGGATCCAAAGTCACTCAAAACTTGATCAACTGTTTCTTTCACATTTTGTGAGGAGGTCACATCAACCTTATAAGTCTTGACGTCAGTCCCATATTTAGACTTCAACAATTCTGCTGCTTTGGTACAATCATTATAATCCCAAAGTGCCAGGCCTTTACATCCGGCTTCACAATATGCGACTGCTGCATTGAATCCAATTCCTGTTTCTCTTGCTGCTCCTGTCACAACACATACTTTGTCTTTCAATGAAAACAAGTCAAAGATATGTCTTTCTTCAACCTTAGGTGGGGCCTTAGGAAGTGGGGTGGAGTCTTGTGGGTACAAAATTGATGTGCAAGTGGATTCGGTCATTATTCTATCTTACTTTCTCCATCTTAGTTTTGTACCTCATGTCTGGAGCCCCCTGG
Organism: Saturnispora halmiae; assembly: GCA_030563645.1. Taxonomy (NCBI): domain Eukaryota; kingdom Fungi; phylum Ascomycota; class Pichiomycetes; order Pichiales; family Pichiaceae; genus Saturnispora; species Saturnispora halmiae. The sequence continues at coordinate 60,735 of JAJMJL010000022.1, read as the reverse complement.
TCTTTTATACTTATTGAGACTTTAATGGAAATCCGTTTCGCTGACGTAATGGTCCTAATTTGGAGATTTGAGATTTTCACGGTGTTCAACTTTACATTGTCATATTTATATTTATCAACACAAAAACAGAAAAATGAAGTAGGTACAAGAAATAAGGGGTAAAAAGAGATGAATAGCTCGAGTAAAAGAGGAATTACTAACAAGATACATGAATGATGTAGTGTTGTACGCCCATCCAAATATAGACACGTTTTCGGGCAGCCAGCAAAAAGGGAAAACTGTTACGAAAACCTCAAGCCAACACTAAGCGCGTTTGATTCCAATATTGTGGAAGCGAATGGCAAGTACATTGCATTGAACGCTAATGGGATTGGTGCGTTTACTGTGATTCCAATTGACGAAGTAGGCAAAGCCCCAGAAAAGGTTCCAATGTTTAGAGGTCACACGGGAGGTAATGTCAATGATACGGCATTTGATCCATTCAATGAAGATAGAATTGTCTCAGCAGGAGAAGATGGGAAAATATGTGTATGGGAAGTTCCTAGCGGTTATACATATGCCCACGCAGATAAAGAAAATATCATTGATGTAACCCCACTGGCGACTTTATCAGGTCATACCAGAAAAGTCGGACATTTATCATTCAACCCTGTGGCAAAGGACATCTTGGCCTCTTCATCCTTTGATTACTCAGTCAAAATATGGAACTTGGAAACTAATCAATGTATTATAACCCTGCAACAAAAGGATTTGATTACATCCTTTGCATGGAACTACAATGGTACTCAAATTGTCACGGCGTCACGTGACAAGAAATTACGTATTTGGGATGCAAGATCTGGGATCATGTTAGCAGAAGCTCCAGGGCATACAGGTGCTAAAGCAACTCGTGTTGTCTGGTTAGGAAATAGCAATAGGATTGCAACAACGGGTTTTGACAGATTCTCAGAAAGACAAATTGGACTTTGGGATACTGAAAATTTGTCAAACGGACCAATTGGTGGTGTTATTCCTGTTGATTCATCTTCTGGTATTTTGATGCCTTTCTTTGACCCGTCAACTAACCTTCTCTTTTTAGCTGGTAAGGGGGATGGTAATGTTCGTTATTATGAATATTCTTCTGAAAATGACGATATTTATGAACTATCAGAATACCAATCAACTGATGCGCAGCGTGGTTTTGCCGTTGCTCCAAAGAGATGTGTCAACGTAAAGGAAAATGAGATTTTAAGATGTTACAAGCTTTTGAACAATAGCACAATTCAACCTTTATCCTTTATTGTTCCTAGACGTGCTGAAATGTTTCAAGATGACATTTTTCCTGATGCCCCTGCTAGCGTTGCAGCATTGACTGCTGATGAATTTATTTCAGGAAAGGTTGTACTAGGCCCAATGCTATGTTCTATGAGAGATATTTACGATGGAATTTCATCACCTGCCATTTCTCAATCCAGTACTGCACCATCGTTTGCGTCTGAAGCCAAGAAAGTTGAACAAACACCAGTTGCGGAAGTTGAACAAGCAAAAAAGGAAGAACCAAAACCAGTGGAAGTTAAACAAGAAGAAAAGGAATCTCCAAGACCAGTTTCTACTCAAACACCAGAAAGGGGAGTCGAAACCATGCTTAAGGAAAAGAAAGTTGATTCATTACTATCTAAAGTTAATGATTTATCTGATGATGAATATCAAGGTGTGAATGAAAACAATGAGGAAAATGATGAATGGAAGATCGAAAAGAAGCAAGATACACCACAAAAACAAAAAACACCAGATACACCAAAGAAGGAAGTTGAAGTCTCTACACCAGAGCCAATTTCTTCAAAGGCAGCAGAAAATCCTGCCGTCGAATCCAAGCCTTCTGCTGGTGCATCTTCTGGTGGATTGAAAGCTAGCTTGGATAAATTACACAACTTAGTTAATTCTTTGGAATCAACAGTAGAAAAGCTCACTAAGGAAAATTTGGAAAAGGATGACAAGTTAAAGACATTAGAAGAAAAGTTAGATTTGATTTTAAATAAACTCTGAAGGTGATGATATACTGTCTATATTATTATTATTATTATTATTATTAACAAACCTTTTGTTCATGTTGATGACCCAGCGTCCTGGCTCAACATTTTCACAATAAATATCAAGAGATTGACAGAAATTGTACAATGTCGCTCCTAATTTGGGTATTCCATTCGAGTTGTTTCCCATGCCTACGTAGACATCAAAAAAGCTCTGATTACGTTTGATTAGTGATTTCATGTACTCACCAAGATAAAAACGCGTTTCATCAGATGTTAACCCATGTAAGTCAATGATATTTCGGTTTAAATTATTATTATAATGTTTGAAACATAATTCCGCTGCCTTTTGATTATAGTCCGAAATAACACTGGTCAGGGAATGGGCTTTCCCTGACATTTCACTCGCCTTTAATTTATTATTGTCATAAAAATGAGCCTGTGAAAGCATTCGAAGCCGTTTCTGTTCCCTTGAAACATCCAGCGCCATTTTCCTGAGCCTTTGCGATTCCCTGAGTAATTCCCCACTCAAAAATCTCCGCGTCATGTCATTTCAAGCTAAAGATCCAAACCCTAAAGGTTCTAAAAAAAAATGAAAAACTTCTTTTCTCTTAATGTTTGGATATTCTTTATTCTAAATGGCAATTGATTCGAAACTTCTGGTGGCTAGAATAGGCCAGTCGTTCTTACAGGAGGACAGTAAGTTGCAAGAGGCAGTGGTGGAAGAATCGATGGCATTTTTTCTTCAAGAAGACACGGCCAACCATGACCACATCTTTTGTAATAGTGAAAACTCAGCAACAATCGTTTCGTTTCTTATAATAATTCTGGCAGGATTTGAAGTAGACTTTAACTCTGAACAATTTTCTTCGATTAAGTCCTGTCTCACAAACTGTAATTCTTGTCTTTTTAACTATCATAGAGCTAGATCCAATCTAAGATTAAAATTCTTGCTTGAGAAGAAAGTCCAATATGAATCAATGGATAAGACTTTGAACGTTCCATGCAAATGGCAAACTGATACTTTGCTAGAACAATTAAATAATGCTATAAATGATAAATTACCAACTGAACAATTGACTCAGGTAGTTTCGAATATTCTCGTTCAATGTATGGTGCAGCCTAGGTTACTTAGATTAAATTCTAATTTGAAATCCTATTTTCATGGATGCTTCAAATTCTTTGATCTTGCGCATGACACCATTTCAAAGGTTTATAAAGTGTATCCTGGATTGATATATTTAATATTCGAAGGTTCAGAAACAGAAAGAGATTGGGCTATTACTAAATTATATTCTTACAATGACATAAAATTTGATGATAAAGACTTAGATGATTTATTCCAAGAAGAGTTCGAAATTCATTATTTTAACATCCAAAACCCAGAGTTTTTCAATGATGAAAAAGCTATTAAATTTTGGGCCAATGTAATTCCACTCATGAAATTATCAACAAAGGATTGCTCAAAAAACATTATATTCAATACTAAAACAACTGAGTCTTTCAAATCTTTTTCAACTTTTAGAATTTTGGATATACCTAAGCTGTTCATTCATCATATATTTAGTTATCCAAAACGCTCACTGCCAATTTTATTGAGATTCCTTTCTTCACTACTACAGACATTTCGAAACGAGACGTTTGATTTAATAAAACCGCATAACTATCGATCATTTCTTGATATGACATTTAAGAATCCTGCATATACATCATACTTCAATACTTTAAAATCAGATGTGCTACCAAAACCAGGAAAAGAAGCGGATTCCTCAATTAATCCTGCGTTTATTGATTTATTTGAGTGGATGAAGCAATCGTCGGATAGTTTAGACGGTCCAGATAATTGCCAATTTGTGATAGCAATTTTTGGGTTTTTAATCAATCATATACAAAATCCTAATTGTGGTAGATTCATTGGAATCTATACGATGAACTTGTTTTCAAATCAATTGAAATTAAAATCTAAAACCCCAAAAGAATTAGAAATTGAAATTAATTACAAGGCGAGTGCAAGATCAGTCCTAGACAAAAAGTCCATTATGATTTTTGATAATTTATCAATTGCTGCATTGTTTCCTTCTGCGGCCCATTTAATTTCAACCGCAATTTCCTATGATATAACTGCGCTGTCATTTCAAAGTAGTGCACTATCTAATGGTCAAGCATTAAATTTTCATTGGGAGTGGAGTACACTTTGGGAATTGTTATCTATTAAATTGCCGCCTTTGGGAAACACCCAGCTAGATTTAATCAAAAAGATTTTCTCTTTGTTTTGTTCAAATGAATATGGACTAAATAAAATCTGGGCGCTGGACATTCTTTATTTCAAGACTAAAATCCAAAATGGTGTTGGATTCTATAAAAGCACAGCAAATAAAATTAAAATATCAGACTCGGAGCTAAATGAGTTAATTGCTGCTTGTAATGGCCACAAAAAAATAACCAAGGAATTTATTGAATCAATTACACTTTTCTTCAACAAGCTATCTCAACATTTATCCCATGACTCAATGATATCTTTGTTGACAGATAAAATAGTGTCTAAATCAATTTGGTTTTGTATTTTTTCACCGGAGCTTAAATTATATGAAGCAACAGTAGGGTTTTTGTATGAATGCCTTGATGTTGATGGCAGACAAGAAATTTTATCGGCATGCTTTCGTCTCAATGGTCTTGATCCTGATTCATTGCTAGTCTCAATTGGCCAAGCCGTTGACTCACTATCAACTGTTGGTATTCACGTTTATACTGGGGTTAAACGTGGTGTCAAGATTTTAATGGATTTAGTTCAAGTTTTGTTTGATCCTGTTACTGGGATCGTTGTTGAAGGTAAACTATCAAATGCGTCAGTTTTAGCATTTTGGAATTCAAGTTGGAAATTTCTGGGTACAATTTTCAAGAACATTTTTGAATGGTCAGTCAATTATGAGAAGATCAAATCTAAGCTGGCCAATAATCCTGAACATGCTAGTAAAATTAGTGCCGACCTTTTAGATTTTACCAGAGATGTTCTTGATTTATCCACTGGATTCTTAAATGGTGTTAAAGTTATCAATGCAGTTATAAAAATTGATTCAGATAGCGATTCACATGAGATGACCAGAGAGTTAATCAAACCTATATTACCCACGTTATGGGATTTGTTTAAATGGTTAAGGCTAAGTGATACTGCGCTTTTGGTTTTATGTGTTAATTTAATCAAAAATTTGTTCAATATATGCTCACAAGCTGATATAAAGTTTGACAAGGAGTTATTGGAAATCTTGATCAAATTATGTATGAAAAATGCAAAGAAGTCAAATAATAGAATGTCTGCTGAACAAAGAGGAGAGTTGTTAATAAAGGCCAGAAACATGGATGAGAAATTAGTTGAATTGATGTCACAAACTACTGTATCACCAACACCTCCTCCTGTTATATCATCACTATCATCAAGTAAAACATCAGTTAAGTTGGATTCGGGATTGGAATATACCCCAAGAAACAAAGCAGGCGGGTTATCCGATTTCTTGAAGACAAATGTTAAGAGAGAAGTCATTGATTTGAGTGTTCCTAAAAGGCTTTCTGCTTTAGAAGAGGCTAAATTGAAATTAGCCCAAAAGAGAACGATTGCTGTTGCTCCTGCAAGGCCCGATGGTTTTAATAGGAAGAAAGACATTGACTCGGATTCTGATTCTGAACACGAAGAAGGCGCCAGTTTGTTTACGAAGGAGCAAGTTTTGGAAAAGATGAAGAAATCGAAAATGACTTTACAATCCTTACAGGGGCCTAAATTTAGCATTCCAGGTCAAGAAACCGCCAAGCAACAACAAATCAAACAAAAGAAAAAGGAAGAAGAATTGATGCGTTTGAGATTGAATGTTGATATGAATCCTTTATATATGAACGTTTTAAAATGGGATTACAACGAAACGAATGACTTACCAAATGATAAATCAATCGTTGAAAAGTGCCAAAAAGTTAAAGATTCGTTTGACTCACCAATAGACTATCAAAACACTTTTGAACCTTTGTTATTGCTGGAATGTTGGCAGTCAATCCAAAGGTCCAAGCAATTGGCAAGTGAAACACCATTTCGTGTGACACTTGGGTCAAGATCTGCCACAGATACATTTTATGATGTTTATGCAAGCATTAAAAAGTCAGTTTTGACTGATAATAGATATATCAATGATAATGATTTAGTTGTGCTGATGCTGATTGATAATTTGCCACCAAATGAAACTTCTGTTCCAAAAGGATTAGTTAATAAATGTAAGCTCAACTGCTTAGCAAAAGTTCGAGAAATAAAATCATCTAATAACATGTTTTCAGATATAACTTTTAGAGTTTCTACCCACTCAAGATCTTTTTTGAACAAGATTTCACCACAAATGGAAATTGTTGTTATGAAGGTGATTACAATGACAACAATTGAGAGAGAATACTCTTCTTTGAAAGGTTTTCAATACTACGATTTGGGGATGGATATTATTAAAGCCAAACCTGGTCCACTTTTTAAACCAACACCTTCAAAAATACAAGAGATCAAATCGATTTATGATGTCAATGATTCTCAAGCACATGCCATTTCAGGTACAGTTCACAACGAAGGATTTTCATTAATCCAAGGGCCCCCAGGTACAGGTAAAACAAAGACAATTTTGGGTGTCATTGGGTACTTTTTGACAAACTCTTCTTTAGGAGTTTATCAAGTGATGACTCCAGGAACTGTTCAGAATGGTACCGTTCCTAAAAGAAAGATTTTAATTTGTGCACCATCGAATGCAGCTGTTGATGAATTAGTCTTAAGAATAAAAAAAGGAATTAAAAATTCCAATGGAAAGATATTTCAACCTAACGTTGTAAGATTGGGTAAATCTGATGCTATCAATGAACAAGTTAAAGATTTAACTTTAGAAGAGCAAGTTGAAAAACAGTTGAGTATTTCATCATCTATTCAATCTGATGATTCCAAGATTAGAGAAGCACATAAAAAATGTGTTATAGAAAGGGACCAGCTAAAGGCCAAATTAGAAGATTCTAGTTTAACTGAAAGTCAAGTCGCAGAAATTGAATTAAAACTTCAACAAGTTATGAGTCAACGTCGTGAACTAGGGAAAAAGCTTGATGAAGTGAGAGAAGAGAGAGCAGTTAAATATCGTAATAGGGAAATTGAAAGAAGAAATTTGCAATTCAAGATTTTGAATGAAGCCCAAGTTGTTTGCTCAACATTATCTGGTTCTGCACATGATGTGCTTGCACGTATGTCCATGACTTTTGATACCGTTGTGATAGATGAAGCCGCTCAATGTATTGAACTTAGTGCAATCATTCCATTGAGATATGGTTGTAAAAAATGTATTATGGTTGGTGATCCAAATCAGTTACCACCAACAGTTTTATCACAAAAGGCAGCTTCATACAACTACGAACAATCATTATTTGTTAGAATGCAAAACAACCATAAGGATTCAATTTATCTATTAAATACACAATATCGTATGCATCCAGATATTTCTAAGTTTCCGTCAAGAGAATTTTACAAATCCAAGTTGTTGGATGGAGATAACATGGATGTAATTAACGAAAGACCATGGCATAAAATCTCTCACTACAGCCCTTACAGATTCTTTGAAATTGATGGTGAGCAAGCCAAAAATTCCAGAACTATGTCTTTATATAACACCAAGGAGGCCCAGTTGTCTTTGGAAATTGTTAAAGATTTGTTTAAAAAGTTTCCAGATGTTAATTGGAAGGGAAAAATTGGTATCATTTCACCATATAAGGAGCAAGTGAGGGTATTGAAGAACATTTTCTTTAAAGAATTTGGCCAGAGTATTAATATGGAAGTTGATTTCAATACAGTTGATGGTTTTCAAGGTCAGGAAAAGGATATTATTTTATTTTCATGTGTCAGAGCCGAAAACAGTCAAGGTGTTGGGTTTTTAGCAGATATAAGAAGAATGAATGTTGCATTAACAAGAGCTAGAGCATCTTTGTGGATTATAGGTTCAACGGAAGCACTTGTAAATAATAAAACATGGAGAGATTTAATCAATGATGCACACGGAAGAAACTTAATTACACCAGTTCAATTAGGTTTTACTAGAAATGGTCCATCAAAGCCTAAAATCACCTCAGGAATTTTACCTCAACCTAAGAGACCAGCAACAATTGAAGAGGTACATTCAGCTCCAGCAGAAAAAAAGCCAAAAATTGAAAAAATTAAGAAAATCAAGAAGGAGAATTTCGAAAATGCTGTCAGTACTAAAAAGAAAGATAACAAGAAATCAAATACCAGTGGCGATTCAAAAAATAAAAGCATATCATCGTCATCAGAAAAACCAAAAACAGGTTATATCCAACCGCTAAAAATTATGGATGCAAGTCAAATTCCAAACTTACCTCGAAATCAGCATGCCGCCAAAAATAGTTCTCATGGAGGAAACTTGAATAGTATTCAAAACAATCCGCCTCAGTTGATCAAAATCAGTAAAAAAAATCCATTGAAAAAGTTTCAAAGAAAATGATATAAATCAAAGGATAATAATAATATATTACATTACCATTACTACTAAGGTAGTACTAAATTTAATTTATAGAGAATACCAAATTAGATATCATCATGAATGTAATCTCTTGCAATACCCGTTCTTCCTTCTTCAACAATTGCTGCCTCTTCATCGTTTGTATAGTCGCTGCCTAACCCGGTCCATTGTCTGTCTTGTAAATGCATAGCCGCTAGAGAAACTGTATTCTTAACACTCAATTGTCCAGATAATGATTTTACAACCGCATTACCAGAAGAATCTACATCATTATTCACCCGTTGATCAGAATCAAGTTCTAACTCCAAATGCTTCAACTGTCTCAAAGGTTTGTTAAGAGATAATTTCCCTGTTACGGGATTGAATAAAGGGGCATCATCTTCACTATCGTAATCATCATCGCCGGTATTTTGTTCGTTTTGAATAGAGAGTGGATCATTTTCTAAAACTTGATTAAAATCAACAACCCAATTACCTTGCCATTGAACATCATCAGCTAAGGCCAACCATAATTCATACGGAGTAATCATTGGCTTCCAGTATTCATTGAATTGATCAATGATGATACCGTTTTGGCCACATCCGATAACACACCAAACATCAACACATTCAAAATTTGCTAGTTTGGCAACATTTGGTTTTCCAACAACAAAAAGATAATGCTTCTTGTCAGCATTATGTATCCATTTTATTAATGTATTCATCAAAGTTAATGTATTTGAAAGTGATAATGTATTCACCAAAATCCCAATCGTTGAAGCAGATCTTGCTTCATGCATAAATTTATATCGTTTCATTAAATTAGGTGATTTCTTATTTGATACCCTAGATGTTTTAGGATCGATATAAGTAACACACTTAAACTTTGTATTTAATTGCAACATTCGAGAATCTGACGGTGTGGTTAAATGCACCAAATGATAATTTTGAGTGATTTGATCATATGATTGATTGAATTGATCGTTATCAGCAGTTTCCAACTTATTTTCTTGATCTTGATCTTGTTCCACACCTTTCAAGATTCTATTCGCCACTTTGATTCCTTTTGCTTCCTCTTCAACACTGTAATCAATAATTACTACATCTTGACCATTTTGTGTGAGTGGTATAGTATCCAATGACGCAACAATTAGATTTCTACCCTTCCATCCATTTTCAATAAGTGAAGATTTTAGATCATCTAGAGCATAAGTGTAGCAAGCATTTGACATGAGACAAACGTCACTGTCTTCTTCCTCATCTAAATTGTCCAAAATTGTTTTAACTAAACTGTCCAAATCCACATTTGGTCTTCCTAAAACATATGTAGCAGATATGTTTTTGATAGGATTCAAACATGCATCGCCAAAATGAACAACGTGACTAGAGGCTGAATGTTCTGCTGCAATTGAATCTATACAACAAGGAGAATAGGAAGTATCTGCTAAAATCCAGACTTGTTGATTTTCGTTCAAGTTTGCTTTTAAAATCTGTGATACGATAGCTGAATCAATTATCAATTCATCTGGGAACTGTAATGCTATTTTCTCCCATCCTTGTTTTCTTAATCTTTCACTTAGTTTATTTAAAGAATAATAATCTGTTATACTTTCTTTCAAGTTGTGTTCCCAGTTTTGTCCCAAATGACTCCGTTTTTTCGCCACTTCACTCTCAGAAAGAACTGAAACCTTGGCAAATTGTTCTTCTTCTTGATTTGTAGATAATGCAGGAGCTACTGACATTTGTTCTATTTTCATGTAAAAGAAAAAAAAAACCGTTAATTTTTCACTTTCATATCTTTCTCTTAATGGAATCTTCCAACTGTCCACCTAATCAGTTTCAAGAAATGAGAAGAATTGCGCTTGGCCACCCTGCTGATTATCACGTGCATCTAAGACAAGGTGCTATGATGAATCATGTGACTCCTACCGTTAGAAAGGGAGGGGTTTCTCTTGCATATATTATGCCAAATTTGACTCCTCCAGTCACCACCATTGAACAAGTGACCACTTATCACAAGGAGTTACAACAACTGGCGCCAAAGACAACATTTTTAATGACATTCTATCTATCTAGAGAGTTGACACCGGAGCTGGTTGAAAGTGCTGCTAAACAGGGCGTTATTAGAGGTATCAAATGCTATCCTGCCGGTGTTACCACTAATTCAAGTGCAGGTGTCGATCCTAATGACTTCACTGCATTTTATCCTATCTTCAAAGTGATGTCCAAATATGGTATTGTTCTTAACTTGCACGGTGAAAAGCCTAGTGTTAAAAAGGAAAATGTTTTAAGTAGTAATGATGATGATGATATCCATGTTATGAATGCCGAATCTAAATTCCTTCCTGCATTGGCTAAACTTCACCAAGATTTCCCAGAATTGAAAATTGTATTGGAACACTGTACAACAGCAGCGGCAGTTGAAGCAGTTGAAGAACTTAATAAGGATTTGCCAGAAGGTCAAATTCCAACTGTCATTGCAAGTATTACTGCCCATCATTTGTTTTTGACAGTTGATGATTGGGCTGGTGCACCAGTTAATTTCTGTAAACCAGTTGCAAAATTACCAAGTGATAAGAGATCACTTTTGAGAGCTGCTACCAGTGGAAAGCCATATTTCATTTTCGGATCTGATTCGGCTCCTCATGATGTTAGCAAGAAATGTGTCTTTAAAGGTGTTTGTGCTGGTGTTTATACTCAACCATACGCTATCAGTTATGTTGCTGAAGCTTTTGATGCTGTTGGGAAATTAGACATGTTGAAAGGTTTTGTTTCTGATTTTGGTCACCAATTTTATGGTACAAAGACAAGTGACTTGGTTTCTCAAGACGAAGTTGTGTTGGTTGAAAAAACCGTGCAAGTTGAAGAGATGTGCGAATGGGACGATGGAGTTAAAGTTGTTCCTTTCTTGAATGGTGAAAAATTACACTGGGATGTTGAATGGATTACCAAATAGGTGCACTTACATTTACTTACATCTATATATACTTTATTGCCCCAATACTATTATGAATTTCAAAATTTCATCGTCATTAGGTAGAAAATGCCCTTGGGAGGTGAATTGGCATAGATTATTACTTTTCCACCCCCATGATTGATTCAAAGAGAATTTGTTAGGTACGGAAAAAAACGATGTTATTTCCGGCTTATTTGTTCTCGATGGGGTATAAAACGAAAAATAAACGTTTAAATCTTCACGCTTATCTTCATATGGAATCAATATTGATCTAGAACCATCCAATTTTAAATTCAATAAATTATCTCCCATCGATTGAATGTTACTTTTATCATCTGAATTGACTTTCATTTTATTAGCGAATATATTTTGGTTCTGGATTCCATTTTTTGAACCATTTGCTCCACAATTGAATCCTGTCACACATGTGTCGTCTTCCATTATCTGACCTGATTCGGCGCTTGTGAGAATTATGCTGTTTGCTCGATGAAGATAAATCCCGATTTGAAATTGACCAGTCGATGGTAATTGTGATTTCTGCAGATATACATTCCAATATGACCCTAGATACCAAAAAGTTTTACTGTAAATCCTTTTATTAGGTGATAAATCTGAGATATTTGAAAATGCAACCGAAAACCTGAATGGGGGTATCTTCGATTCATTCTGTTCGCCCTCTTTAATAACTAGCTCTGGCAGTAGTCCCGACAAGGTTTCATCTTTTGTTGGAATTTTCCACTTCTGGTTAAAATCATTGCCAAGAAATTTATTATTTGCAACAATATGATGCTGTAGCTGAACTGACTTCCAAAGCGCAGATTTTAAAGTCGAAGAATCGATCATGTGGGTCATACTACTCAATTTTAATAATTGATCATGAGAGAAGTGATAAAACATTATGTCATTGTTCAAAACATCCTGTAAAACCTTATCACAATTATGCAATTCCAACAAATCTAATAAAAATAAACATCTATCCCATTCTGACGGAACAAAAAACCAATTGGATCTTAAAATACCTGAAATTATATGAATCGGAACATTTTCCCAGACCGAAATTCCCGCCTCCCATCCATTCATTGATAATAGCGCCACACAAGTATCTGTTAACCTTTGATAACTATGTAAAACACTGAAACTAACCAATTCTCCTACTGATTCTAGGTTTAAATCTTGAACAACCCAATCAATACACATATCAACTATGTATGTGATATCTAAATATTGGGCCATTATCATAACGTCAATTGCTTTATTTCGTAGCATCAATTCATCCCTATACCCATACAAAACTCCAATACATAACTCAAATGCGTCACAATCAAATTCATCGGCATCAATTTCAATCTCTTGTATCTTACTGTCATCACTAGGCCATTGAAATGCCCGTTTAAAAAATTCTGACCCTGATAAAACCAATTTATGAAGATAATAGCATTTTCCAAACGCTTTAATATTTACATCAGCATGTTCCCCCGTTTGTAAACAATTAAGCAATATACTCAAAACTGGATCTGTCCCTTCTTCATATTGTTTTTTTATGAAATCAAACATGGAATTAAGAGGAAAGCAATATTGTTATTTTTTGAACTTTTACGGTCTATGATCTATCCTAAAAGAAATGAATGAAATCGGGATTAGTGTTCCACAGACAACAATCCAACTTCTTTTGGATAATCAGCACACTTTGGCAGTATCGGAAGGTGCTTGTGGTGGACTTCTTTCAGCAGCTTTAGTGGCACATGATGGGGCTTCTAGGTTTTTTGATGGTACACGATTAATATATTCTTTAAAATCACGATTGAGACTCAGTGGCTGGAAGAAGGACCAGATCGATGATTATACCGGACCGTCAGAAAAGTCAGTGACGAAGTTAGCAAGGACTTTAAGAATGGAATTTGGATCCCCATGGATTTTATGTGAAACAGGATATGCCGGACCACACGATGAAAACACCGGACAGGCGTTCATAGCAATAATAACTCCGAACGGGGAAACATTGATTAAAAGCATTGACACGAAAATCAAGGATAGAGTAACAAACATGCATTTGTTCGCCCAAGAAGCAATTGATTTCTTTTCTGAAACTATTCAATCATTTTATAATGCTGGCGGTCAATGATGCCATTACATTTTGCGCCTCTTTTGTGATACTACCAAAACCGCATTTTTTGGACAGCTCAATGACATTAAGAATCACACTTATTCCCCTCTCTGCCATTATCTCACCATATAACAATTGATATTTCAAGAACCAATAGTTATTTGTATATTTGCTGTTTCTCATTTCAGATAAACAGTCCATTAATATCCTACACCCATCAGTGATATCTCCCATCCAAATGCAATATTTCGCTCTAACGTAATGGATTTCATTTATCACGTCAACATGATTCAGATCTTCGCCAATTGATATGATATCACTGAGCAACATCCCCGCTTTATGAGGGTCTCCGTTTTCCTTAATTATATGATCCAATTCAATCAGATGGTAGCGGACCTTCCATTTTTTATATAAATATGTATTATTTCTGACCTTGTCATCATCAGAATTTAATATCTCAATTGCAGCCAGGTAATCACCAGATTCATATATTCTTTTTGCTTTCAGTAAATTGATTTCCACTTTCTCATTCCAATCATTGTATTTATCGCTAAAATCCAAAGCAATGTCAATATAAACATCAAATAATGAATCATATCCTCCAATCAATAACCACATTTGTGCAATTAATCTACACGCGTGAATTAAATTGATAATTTGTGGAGCAGACATTGATGAATGCAGTGCTAAATGAGAGGCTGCAATTAAATTCTTATGAACTTCTGCAATTGGATGACCTTTTATAAGTCCCATTTGAGATTTATTCATGTATGAAATACAATGCAAGGTTGAATTATGTCTCTGTTTAGATTTCAATTCAAGAAATTCCAAGATTTGATCTCTATCCATATCGCCTGCATTTTCTAAATGGGGTCTTTCATTAAGAAAGTCAAATAACCAAGCTAGCAAATAATTCAAACAGTTGGTGTCACGCGCTTCTCTAGCAATCATAATAGCTTCATTAATGGCCCTTATTGCTTCCAATTCACAACCAAATGATGAATGCAATGTCGCCAATGCCAAAAGTGCATAGTGATAGTAATACTTTTGCTTACTTGACATCATGTAATCGAAATACCGATGAAGTGAATTTAAGGAGTTCTCATAATCACCGCTTCTCCAGTATTGAAGATATTCAATGTAATAACTTTTAGTAACACCATGACGCTGTGATTGAGTCAGCTCTTTTAAAATTGAAGTAATTTGTTCGGGAATAGGCGTAGGATTCGATTGAATTTGATCCATTTGAAAGATAAACAGACTTTTCAAATCTTCTTGTGAAATTACCTGATCAATAACATTCTCTTTAGATAGTACATTGGTTTCACGTAATAATTGAGACCAAAAAGGGACCTCTAACTCTCCTAACACGGGTTTTCTATACTCACAAAACGCTTTCCAAATAATTAACATTTCATCAAATTTCATAACTTTAACACTCAATATGATTTTTGTCAAAAACTTTCCCAGAAAGCTTGTACTTTGGATTCCTTTAATTCTTGAGTTTTCCATTGTTTTAGAGTGTTTTGTGTTACCTAACAATTCTAATGGTGGATCAATGAGCAACTTTACCAAATTTGTTAGATAGTCATAAAATGCGTCTAAAGAGTTCAAACTGGATAACTTTTCCATCATCTTTTGCTCTAAAAACTTGGAATCACCTTCACTATTTTTTGGATAGCCATCTATTCCCTTGAATATTCTTTCTAGTACGTCTTTTAATGTTGGTAAATATTCTTCACTTCCTATAAGTGACACTAGCAACGCCATTGTGGGCGGAACTGCCCCTGAAGGAATCTCCCCATTACAGTATAGATCAACTAGAGTCAGTAAAGGAATTTTTGAGGTTCCTAACACTGGAGAAAGCGCAAAGGTCATAACGCGTAACTATATATTAACTAGATGTCAATATAGATCAACAAAAAAGTTTGATGACATAATATAGCAAATTAGTATACAGATATATTTATTAAGATAGTCAACGCAATTGGGAAAAAGCGTCCAAAAGAACAGAACCACTGGATTGTTCGTTTTTACTTCGTTCAAAAACATTCCAGAAACGTAAAGTTTCATCACCGGCACCCGTTACGATGGTTTGACCATCTGGAGACAGAGCCAAATATAATACACGATAGGTATGGCCCATCAAACTGGCAACCTGTTGAAGCTGAGGTTGACCATACTTCCAAATAACAACTTGGTTTCGTGAGTATCCATGTGTTGAGACTAATTCATTGGAGTTTTTGGACCAAGCAAGATTACATACTTGAGACCCTGTATCAATATCCTGAACCTTTTGACCATTCAAAGTGTTCCACATTTTGATCTTACAGTCTGCAGTCCCCCCACCAGAGGTTAACAAACCCCTTTGATGCGGGGACCAGGAGATCGCCTTGACTGCAGCTTCATGTTCAGCCATTTTCAAGACTGGCTCATGAACATTTAAAGCATCCCAAACAAACAACTTATTGTCATTTCCTCCTGATGCTAGTTTGTTTTCATCAACATTCCATTTCAATCCACACACTTCCTGTGTATGTGCTGTTATTTTTGCCATGAAATGGGCAGGCTCTCGTACATCTCTATGAAGAATGGTACGATCTCTAGATCCTGAAGAGAGTATATGCTGATTCCATGACAATGATGATGCCCTCAAAGCATGCCCTGTCATAGTTCGTGTGCATTTACAAGTTGTAGCATCCCAGATCTCAACTAATCCTGTCTGTGTCCCGATGGCCAAATGAGTACCAGCCCCAATCCATGAAAGTGAACAGATAGACTCACCTCTACCTAAATCACATAATCTATTAACAGTTCCCGAGGCACTGTCCCACAAATAAACAGCAGTTCCCAATCCAACTGCTAAAATGTCCTGTGATCCCCAGTCAACTAAATTCAAATAAAAGTCGTCTGCCAACTCTGGAGCATCTAATACTCTATATGGTACTTTTGAAATAACTCTAGTTTTCTTCTTTGGAGAAAGCAACAATCTTTGTGAGTCTGCTCGTACAGGAGACAGTGAGTATAGTTCGTTCTGGGCACTCAGAGACGATGAACTGGGCCTTGACGGACTTTGAAATGACAACAGGTTTCCCTTTTGTCTTTGTGGAGTTCTTAGAGTGGCGATGCTATTCAAATCAACAATAGATTCATATTCTTCAGGAGAATTTGGATCGTCCAATCCCACTTGCTGCTTAGGTGTCATTGGTGTTTGACTTTGTGTTTGTCGTGTGTTGATATTTGGTAATGATTCTCCAAATAGTTCTGATTTTAAAACCGAATTGAACGTCATATCTGCTTCCTGTACTTTCTGAAGCTCCATATCATCATGAGTTCGTGAAGCCCTTAGTTCAGTATTTGCTGCAAATTCATCCAAACTGAATGCAGCTTGTAAATCTATTCCGTTTCGTTGCGGGATGAATCTATCAGAATAAACAACCCTGTTTTTCCTCCTAGGGGTAACCGGCGAAGCTAGAAGTGATTCTGGTATCGAATTCACCGTAGAAGGCCTTTTTGGCGTTCCTGGTCCCATTGTATATTATAACTAGTTGCAACCCCAATATGGAAAAATAATATATTTTATTGTATTTGCCACATATCTTCAAATGTCCTCCAATATTGTATGTTCATACTATAAGAGACAACCAGATAATGCGATACTAACATTTATGAATAGGAGAATAACAGGAAACTTGCTTTGGAGAGAATCCGTCAACGACAACATGCTATAAAGCTAAATAAGAATCAAATCGATCCGACTAATTTGGAGGTACAGAGGCGTGCAGCTATAATAGAAGCAAACCGACAGAAAGCACTTGAAAGACAGAAGATGATTGCCCAACTCAAAGAAAATCCAAATCAGAATAGAGACGCTTCTATCAAACCTACAAAATATGTCAAACCTATGATTAGAAGAAAAGATTATATTGAATATGATTTAGGGGCCATGAAACATGTAGAGGATGGGTTTTTAGTAAGGGATGATGAAAATGGAGGTCCTTCTGGATTCAAAGGTAAGACACTTGATGATTGGAAAAGCGATCAACAACTAAAAAATGAAAGAGAAGAGCCTCCTCCAATTGACATTGCAAATGCTCCGAAATGCTTTGATTGCAAAGTTGGGATTGAACTTGATAAAAGAATGTTGGATATTTTCAACACAAGGGTATGTAAAGCTTGTATTGAAAAGCACCCTGAAAAATATTCTTTATTAACAAAAACTGAATGTAAAGATGATTACTTTTTAACAGAACCGGAGTTGGCTGATATGAAATTGTTTCCACGTATCGTTAAGAAAAATCCTCATAGCGGAACTTTTTCTAGAATGCAGTTATTCTTGAGATATCAAATCGAGGAATATGCGTTTAAAAAGTGGGGAAGTGCTGAAGCTTTAGATAAAGAATGGCTTCGTCGAGAGGAGATGAAAAAGAATAGAAAAGAGAAACGTTGGATTAACAAATTGAAAGAAATGAGAAAACGATTGAGAGCTGAAGAAATTACCAAGTCTTTAAGAACTGCGGACAGAACAAAAAAGCATGTTCATGAATGGTGCGAGCCTATAAAGGTAGATGATTCATTATACAAAAAAAGATGTACAATATGTGGTGTCGAAATCGAGGAGTTAATTGTGGGTATATAATAGATATCAATCACCAATTGTTGATATCCTCAAACTTGGAGCAGTATTTTTCCAACTCAAGATTTCTTTTCACCTTATCATAGTATACCCCACAATCTTCATTTTCACACATCCTTATTTCATGCATATTCAACCCATCAATTTGAGATTTTATACAAATATGGCAAAACTTGTTTAAAGTATCAACATTTACTTGCTTTTGTTTCAACGTTCCATTTAGTCGAGTGATCGTTCCCATTTTGTCTTTCGTACAATCTTCGCATAGGTTACCAGCTTTTTCGATTTTTGTCCCGCATACTATACAATTCGCCAATTTAACATTTAAATTACCAAATCCTTTGATAGTTAAATTTTTAGGCATATCGCTAACCCATTTCCTGATATTGACTCCAATTAGCATAAATACTCTTTCTAATGGTGGCACCAATACCTTTTCAATATAATACTCAGCGTCAAGCTGAATATTTTTGTCCTTGATGAAATCACTAGGTGACATGCATCTATCCTTCAAAATTTCATTTTTGTCTCCTTTTCTGACTATATAAAACACTCTTTCCCTATACTGAGGTGTTGCTCTAGCGTCGATTTCCATTTTTTTCATACTGACTCTTGCCCCTGGTGGTAAATATGCTTCATTCTTATATGTTCCAATCCTGACTTCTTTACAAAATAAAAAATCTTGTAAATTTATCTTACCTTTTTTAATTTTTGTAAATTGATCAACAACATATTCTTTGACCTCAGAAATATCTCTGGTTTTAAATAGTAAATCAAGAGATTTTTCCAATATTTTAGCTTGTGCGGGAATTCCATCCCTCCTAACCGTTTCAATACCCTTTGCATCAAATTTTGGGTTCATTTGCGATTCCTCTTCAAATGACCAGCCAATGTACCTTTTCTTACTCAGTAACACCGAGGGTAAATATAATTTTTCAAATTTGAGCTTCATAGGAGAGGGATTCATTTCTGTTATTAATTTTGCCATTTGTTTTCCAATTTTAAAAGCATCCATTTTTGTTTTACCAGGTAAATAAGCAAATAATGAATCAGTATCACCATATATGACCTTAGCACCCCATTGTTCATGTTTTTCTATTTCCTTTACCGCACTCAACAAGGTTTCACGACCACATGATACAATTGCATCAGCAATATCGGAATTAGGCATTCTACCGGAATAGGCAGCGGAAGTATAACCGTATGTAACATTGGCAATTAATTTTAAAGCCAATTGCCTATTTTGATATAGTTTATTCAACTCTTGATCATCTCTGAATTTATTCATTGTGCTCTTAACCAGAATTCTCGCATCTAATATTTCAATGAGCATTTTTGACAGAAGTGACTGGCGAACATTTGCTTTAGCAAACATCATACCATTTGGGGTGATATTGACATGTTCTTGCAACGCTTGCAAAATACCAGGCTGAAGTTTATGGTTAGTCACACCTGCTTTTGTATATTTATCAGGTTCAAAGCCATGAATTTTACCCAAGTATGTGGAATAACAAATATTATAGGCAATTATCAACGAAGGGTAGAGGGATTGAAAATCCAAAACGACCAACGGACTTTTGTAAAATCCGCTTTCGGGTTCCATCACTAGCGGAATACACTTGAGAGAATCCTGTGCAAATACTTGTTTCTTCGAAGGAGAAATCTGGATGTAATTTTCTTCTTTAGCTAGTCTCACCAGCAAACATTCAACTTTGAATTGAGATCCCCTATATATCATCTCATGAAAATCACATCCTAATAATTTTGATTGTTCAGTGAGTTTTTCTATTACTTCTAATTTATTCACCAAGTCGGTTTCGAAATTCAATCTGTTCATCATATGCTGTAATACAATATTTATTTTCTTACTATTACCACTTTCCCACCAGGAATTTAACTGAAAGGTGCTAAAAGAAGGAAGACGTTTATGAAATACGTGAAAAACAATGTTCTCCAATGTATAATGCCCTAAATTCAACTCCTTTCTCATTTGGCGCCAAATATTCAAAACGTGCCTACCAGTTACTTTAACACCAGAAGAGTGTCTATATCCATATGAATCCTTCAATTTCCCTTTGTTTTTGTAAACAACTCTGGATAGTCTTTGTAAGATATCGATCTTATAAATTTTACGAAATCGCTCAATCAAGTAGCCCCAAGAAAGAGAATTGACTTCAAATCCAGCTAAAATATCAGGATCGACTAATTCCACTAAAGAAATCAATGCTTTCACAATATCCATTTCAGAAGAAAAACATTGAATTTCTATTTTTGTTGAATTGTCCAAAGATTCAAACAATTTTGAAGACCGATGGTTTACAAAAACACCATGATCTGAATTGGAATAACCTTCGAGAAAAAAGGAATTAGAGTCATATTTCCAGAAAATGGCCTTTATTTCATCTTTCAACGGGTCGGGCGTATTGTGATTTCTTGTTACTGTGTGTATCTCCATTGACAACATAAGTAGTTTCATTGAATTGGTCTTTTTCCTTTCAATTGGAGTCTGTAAAGACGGATATTTAAATTGTTTTAGATTTTGAGTTGGGCCTTTTATTTGAGACTTATAAATCCCTGTCTCTATGACCTCTGTTTTCTGAATATTAGAATCTTTTAGGCTTTCAGAAGTGCCCTTCAAAATAGGAGCTTTAGGTATATATTGCCAAATTCTTGATTCAGCATTTTCATCTTCTTGGTTTTTTGAAAGTAGAGATAAATTGAAAGTACTTTCTGATTCAAGCTCCTCACATCGTAATTGGAATTTTTTACCTGCGTAGTAAAATGGTTCCAAATCATAATTGCTCAATTTTGAATAAAATGGATCTTTATATTCGATTTTCAATTGATTTCTATTTTCAAATGTATTCATGAACTCTTCATGTGATGCGATTCTTGGTTTTGAAAATGAAGCACTGGGTATATATTGAAAGATTCTTTCTAATGGATGAAAATCTTCAAAATTCTGACTGTAAGTTTCTTTTTGTGAGTCTTGGCTAGTTTGAATGTTTGAATGAATCCCGGTAGTATCATGTGTATTTCTTTGTGTAGATGCAAATATTTGAAAATCGGATTTGTCATTTATATTTAAGCCCTCTCGTGATTCATCACACGAAGGTTCAAGTAAAGATTTTGTCAAGCTATTATAATTATTTTCATCTGGTAAATTTTCATTATATTTTACCTGAGGTATATTATTGGAAAAATGCGGAATTTCACCAAGAAAATCATCTTTCCCTGTTCCTTCAAACTGATTTGCCAGTTTTTCATGTTTCATATAATCCTCATCTAAATTTCCATTTAATAAATTTTGATTTTCTCGGAACAGTTCTTCTTCATCTTCTTCATTATCAGAAACGATAACTAGAGATTTTAATATCTCATTTGAAAATGATCCTGATTGGCTCTGGTTCTTCAAATTCAGAATTTGCTTCATCAAAAATTCCTTATTTTCTTTTCGTAAATAGGCGTCAGCGTTCAATGTAATCATATCGCTGAAATATAACCCCGAAAGTTTCATATTAAATTGCAACAAATCAACAGATCCAAATGAGCTAGGATACTTATTCAACCATTGAAATTTTCTCAATACACTTTCGTTCACATTTTGAATATCTCCTTGGAATGATTTTTGTGATTTTTCAATTGCTGATCGAAACAAGCTCTCTAACTCTTCCTGCTCAGTCCACTTTTGTTGTGAAAATGTCCGCTTAATATTTTCAAATAGCTTATTTGACCTATCATCAGGTAAATTTCTTAAATTTCTCAAATTGTTAACATCATTTAGCAGAGTTCTAGTGGAATCAAAATAACCAACACATTTTTCAAGAGTCGAAGAAGATTCAAATAGCTTAGAATGAATATCCCTTTCAGTCAATTTCTTTCGATTCATAATAAAACAGGAAGAAGTATCTATTTCAACCATGGTTCTCGAAATCCTTGGAAATGAAGAATTTTGTAAAACGTTGATCTTTAGTTGAGTGAATGCCAAAGAAGAAAATATCAACGACTGTAAATTATCATCAATTTTAACTTTATTATATTCATCAATCTCTGTTTCAAAAAATGGGTGGAATGTTTCTTTCAATGTAGGATCTTCACTATTGAAAATTACCGGAGACCTATAAAAAACCTCACTCATCCTTAACCAATCCATTGAAAATAAATTGTAATCCGTCAAAAACTGAAGCTGATATGGAACATGTGATTCAAAGGGCTGGATGAATTTTCCAAAAATCTTTCCCTCATGTAGAAGTTTAGTCAGTCTGACAGAATATGCTGGGTTAGTTAATGATATTTTAATGAACGGTGAATATCCTAAATGATATCCATAGAATGGTATGCCTTTGATCAACGATATATCAGCCACAAAATTATCATCAAAGCCTAACTCAGGACCATCTTCTGCATCTACATCTTCATCATCTTCGTCCGTTTCTTCTTCTTTATTATCATTATTATTTGACTTTGCTCTTTTAGAATGTCTATTCGATTTCGTTTTTGATTTTCTTTTACCTTTCATGTATGATACTTTTAATTGCGTATTAATTTCTAACTGTAACTTAATTAATTCTGAATCTACAAGCTTTTCGATATTGTCATAAGTATCATCTGAATTAATAACTTTCCCAATATATCTAATGTATATGTATGGAAAAACATCATGAACATGGCAAACACAAGTGTGGCCAGTAGGTAACTTTCCATACACCCTAATTATCGGGGTGGTTGTGATTTTAAACCTCTGCTTATTGTTGATCTTCCCATTTATTGTAGAAACCTTTTTATCCATGCATGTTGGCGTCCACTGGTAATGGTCATAACCAAGAATTTGCACTTTAAAGCCACCAGCATGATCCTGCGATCCATCCCTCAAGTCCCATGAGCTCTCTATAACGTCATCGCCTCTTGAGTTCTCATTATTCATAAATGAATATGTGAGTATTGTAAGATAAAGAGTTAGAAACGCGTCAACTATTTATTGGTTTTATATATTTGGAAATATGGAGAAAATGCCTTTACCGGAGACCATTATTCGATTTGACTTCGATGAGGAGCAATTGAAGAGTAGAGGAATAGAAATAGGAGAAAAAAATGGCAAAATTGTTTGGTCTGAAGATTCGATTGCAATCATCAAATCTTTGATACCCTTGATATCAAAAGAAAACGGGAAATTTCAGTGCAAATATAATTTCACTCATTTAAGCAGTATTATAGGAGTTTCAAAGTGGGAGATATATGCTAAGCTTATTGATTTATATAACAAAGAAGAAAGAAAAAGCTTAGAAACCTCACAAGAATTATTGAAACACAGCAACCCGAATAATAGGACGGAGTTTTCTGATCTTAGTATACCAATTACACAGAATCCAACAATCATAACGGATCAATTGATTTCTTCAGGAAATATTGATTTCAAAAACGTCTTCAAGAAGCAGGATTCAATTGATAATGACGATTCATCATCCGATGATAACAGTCATAGCGGAATAAATCTGAATATGGCAGGGGTTTTATACACGAGTAAGCTAGGACATGGACGATATTTTGGGGTTGGAAGTAACGAAGAAGAAGAGGAAGAAGAGAGTGAATCAATTGAAGACAGTCTCGAATCCTTGTTGCTGGAGGAAGAGGTGCTAAAACAAATCTAATCTAACTATTACACATCTATTAGTACATGGATGTATCCATCATTCCATGGAAACATCACCTTCAATATCCTTTTTAGGTTCTTCTCCAGAGGCGGCCGCAAGACTATCCTTAGCCTCTTGTGCCTCTTTAGCTGCTTCTTCATCCTTCTTGATGGCTTGTGCAGTAGAGTTGGAAAACAATGCCGAACCAGCATTTCCAGAGTTTCCCACTGCTGATTTTATATCTGATTCGGTCAAACCTGGACCAGCTACATGATCTTTATGTACCGGAAGATATGTATAATTGTCTAACTGGATAACAGCGTCAGTATCATCATCATCACAATCTTTGAATCTTGCCAGTATTGATTCAGCACCTTCACCTTCTGGAAAGGGGCTGGATACCCACTCCCTGACCATAAACTTCTCAGGAACGTCGTCAGGTTGTGGTGTTGTCATAGAAGATTGAGTTTGGGTATTCGTATTCAATCTGGATTCACTCTTGGCTGGATTCACAAGGGAAAAAGTCCATGTATTCGTTGAGTCTGGCACTGGTGTAGCGGATGCAGTAGCTGATATTTGCTTCTTGTAAATTCCCTTTCTTAATGACATTTCTATCAATGTATAAAAAACAATACATCACAAGAAATAATTTTAGATCAGTTAAGAATATCTTTTGAAAATATATTAACTAACTCATCATTTCTACTTGTTTGCATTTGCATACCTTGTAAGCAACTTTTTAATGATAAATGATTGACATTTCCAATGAAATTTTCTGACAACACATTAATATGCAATTCCAATTTCATCCCATGTTCATGTTTTTGTAAATACTGCAATGTTTGCCGAAAATACATTTATATTCATTTTGAAGCAACCAATAAATAGCGAAAACCTTCATTTGTAGTCATCCCAATGAACAACAAATAGGAAAATTGACTTTTTTTCAAAAATACTCTCTCTTTATATCAATATATAATACAATACCACAAAATGAATTTTAATGGATAATTTCAGCCATTCTGAGTTTTTTTTTGAGATAAACCAAAAATGATTGGAATTAAATGAAACTTGCGGCTTTGGTTTTGATTTCCCCCCTGTTTTCACTTTTAAAATTGGTGTTTTCTTCAAAAAAGATTCCAATTCATGAGCAAATTCTCAAAACGGTATCAAGTCTTCGAAACACTTCATATGAACACTTCAATTATGATCATCTTACACAATTCTTCATTCAGGAAAAAAATCCAAAATCAACAAACTTTATACCATAACTGTACGAAATAGAACTGAATTTCTTTTGCACTATACGCTAAAAAAAGACCCTTATTTGCACTCTAAACTAAGGATAAAGGCGGGAAATAAAACAATTCAATTTAGACACCAACATGGGTATTTAATTGCATAAAGGATGTTACAAGCTGCTTATGTCTAATAATAATGTGGTATTATAATGAAATTGTATATATAATAGACACGAAAAATAAGAGAAAAATACGCGTATTAGTAGTTTTTGGAATCACAGATTATTCCTTATTAAACGATGAATCGCGGGGAGAACGTCGAGAACCTTCCATGGGTAGAGAAGTATAGACCAGAGAACCTGGATGAAATCTATGGCCAAAATGAAACGGTTCAGACTATTAGGAAATTTGCAGAAGGTGGTAGAATTCCTCATTTATTATTTTATGGACCCCCAGGATCAGGTAAGACATCGACAATTGTTGCATTGGCTAAAGAAATTTATGGGAAAAGCTATAGAAATATGGTGTTGGAACTGAATGCATCGGATGAAAGAGGGATTGATGTTGTCAGAGATCAAATCAAAAATTTTGCTTCTACAAGACAGATATTCAGTTCAGGGTTCAAATTGATTATATTAGATGAAGCAGATGCAATGACCAATGTTGCTCAGAATGCATTAAGACGAGTTATTGAGAAATACACGAAAAATACCAGATTTTGTATATTGGCCAATTATTCACATAAATTGAACCCTGCGTTGCTTTCAAGATGTACAAGATTTAGATTTGCTCCTCTATCAGATGAGGCAGTCAGAGAGAGGGTGAATGTCGTGGTTAAAAAAGAAGAATTAAATATAAGTTTAGAAGCACAAGAGGCATTGGTGAAATTGAGTAAAGGTGACATGAGAAAGGCATTGAACGTACTTCAAGCATGTGCTGCGGCTTTAGATGATCCAAAAAATGAAATTGAGACAGACATGATTTATGAGTGCGTTGGTGCACCAAGGCCAAAATCTGTAGAATTAGTTTTGGATGCAATTATCAAAAACGATTGGACTGATGCATATTCCACATTGATGAAAATAAGAAAAAACGAAGGGCTTGCTTTAATTGATTTAATAACTGGGTTCGTTGAAATTCTGGATAAATATGAATTGAAGCCAAAGACAAGATGTGAAATGTTAAGTTCTCTAAGTGAAATAGAATATGGGATTTCCAAAGGTGGAAATGATAAAATCCAAAGTACCGCTGTGATTGGATGCATCAAAAAAGCAATTGAAAATGAATCTTCTTAGCGTATGTTTGTACTGTAATATTGGATATTTTGATTTAATACTAAATGTATATTTTTCACCATTGAAATGAATCTTTAATTTCCATAAGGTGATATAAAATGTCTTTATTGAGACCATCCGATTTGGAAGAATTTACCAAAAGACGTAGGTTGGTGCAGGACATCGAGCTAGACGCATATTTAGCGCAAAAAGCGGATTTTTTGAGGTTTATTGATGATTTGAGATTGGGAAAGATTGAAAAAGGATCACCAGAATTTCAAACAAAGGTAACAGATTTGAAATGGAATCTTGAATTATCAAATAAAAGAGCAATGGTGTTGGCCGAATGGGATGAATATAAAATTATGAAGCTAACAGAAAAATTGGAGAAATTTGATGAAGAAACTAATGAAACTTTACGAGAAATGATATTGACAGAAACAGAGGAATCTAAGATTTTATTAGATAGATTGAATGCAACAGTTGATTTATTGAACAAGCGTAATCAAATCAATTCAACTATCCAAAAGTATCTTAATGAAACTAAAATCATAAAAATGAACAGATCTGAATTGGAATCTTTATTTGGTGATCATGTCCCGAATATAACAGATATATTATCATCAGGTAAAATTATATCGCGGAATAGGAATGATCATGGTCTTGATGTCTATGAATTTAGGTTTGAGAAGAGTGAAATGTTTCAAAAAAGTACAGAAGAATTGAAGCAAATCATTGACCAAAAACTCAAAGAATGTGAACGCATGAAAACAAAAGTTGAAGCCAACAAGGCAAAATGGCTTGAGATTGGTAGTAAGCTATCTATAATTCTTACTAATTTGACAGAAAGTATAGAAACGTAAATTCTTTTATATATGTAAGCTATGGTTTAATAATCTATGTATTTACACGATTGTGTGAAATGAACACACTAAGAGTTTTGGTATAATTCCTTGAGAACTTCAATGGATTTACTTGGAGGGAATGGAGTTGAGTCTCTGTTTGATTCAATTTCAGCACATGCCGTTTTGAAACCTTCTGCGGATCTACCACTTTGGAAAACACTCAAATATTCGGTAATATCTTTTAATTCCCCAATAGAAGAGCCAGACTGTGGGTAATGCTTATCAAAGAACATCTGGCCAATGAATTTGACAGCTTCAACAAAATCTCCGTTAATATAAGCAGGTTCTGGATTATCGAAGTTCACCCCCCAAATAGCATATGCAAATCTGAAAACTTTGTCTTTCCATTCATTTGTGTTGACATCTTCTGCAGCAATGAATGATTCTCTAAATTCTTGCATGTATTTAATACCTTCAGTTTCGAACACTTTTTCAGCATTGACTTTAGCAGCTTCTCTTTCAGTCAAAACTTGTCTGATGGCTAAAAATGTCAAATGGATTTCATCTTCAATGGCTTGCAATTGACTGATCCTTGGTGAGTTCATTTCTGTGTATATGACGTTTTCTCTACCTAAACGATTCAATTCTTTAAGTGAAACGTACCAAAGTGCATGCAAATCTTCAAAGCTTTTTCTTCTGAGTTCTTGCACTGACCAGTGTCTTCCAGTAGGGGCCATTTCCTTAGTACTTCTAAGGAACTGTTTATTATGAAAGAATTCCCACAATGGATGGTCTTCTTTAACATGAAGATTATTAATTGTTGGAATAATAGGCTTCTTCAATGAGATATGTTGCGGCACACGTACTGCTTTCACACGACCCATTCCCTTTACTGAGGTACTGAAATTCGCCACTCTTTGCATCTTATTTCCGCAATTTTTAACAAGAAGATTGTCAATACCATGAAGATTTTTCCCTTTTTTTCAGAATGTCCACATGTAGAAAGTTTTGGGTTTCTTGTCACGTGACTGTTTTTTATGAAACAAAATGGGGATCAGAAACTGGCAAATTGTGATAGGAAGGGGACTTGAATTGATAAGATGGATAAATACGAACAGTCGGAGTGGTTTAGAGCAAAGTATGACAAAAAATGCGGTGAAAAAGGTAGTTTCTTTAACTGGTTCAGCGGATTTGGCTAAAAGTTTGAAAGAAATCAATGTTAAGATTCCAAAGAGTAATAAGATGCCTCCTAGGCCAAAGCCACCGGCAGAAGAAGAGTTTATCGAAAAGTTCATCAAGGGTGGGTCAGGACATGGAGGCCAAAAAATCAATAAAACCAATTCTAAGGTTCAGTTGACTCATAGAGAAACAGGAATCGTTATCACTTGCCAGGCTACGAGATCAAGAGAGCAAAACCGAAAAATAGCCAGAGAGTTATTAGCAGAGAAATTAGATGTTTTGCATAATGGTATTTTAAGTAGAAAAGGTATTGTGAACGCTTCCAAACAAGTCAAATCACAGAGAAGTGACCGCAAGAAACGTAAGAAATATAGAGAATTACAACAAGCACAGAAACAAAACGAGGATACAGCAGATGATACAGTTTCAATCAAGGATGATGGTTCAGTAGTAATCATCGAAGAAAAATGATAACATGAACGGACGACTTCTCATATAAAATCTTGTAACGAATAAATTCTATACCCTCTTTTCAAGTTGCGCTTCAATAGGTTTCCTCCTTTCTAAATCCCTCAACATTTGTGACGAAGAATGCTCTCCATGATATTTTTCAACGGCAATTCTTTTGTCATTATCATCTGATTTCAACCATTGTAAACTTTTAGAGGACCAAATACCAGGTTGGACAAATAATAACTCATCCCCATCAGTGTCAACATAATGACAAATACATTTGGCAATTAAAGGCCTCACATTGACACACATCTGAAATAGAAAAAGTGAATAATATTCATTTACATGATGCTTGGCCAATTCCAAGCATAAAGGTTTCACTTTTAAATCTGCTGTGTTTGCAATGACCTCAGTAATGGTCTTTTTGAATTGTTCCTTATCATCTATCTTATCCAGATTAACCGGTGGTCCTTTATTCACACTGATTCTGGCGTAAAATTGTGGTAATTCGGTGGTTGGCTCATCATTGAATTGTGGTGATGTCTTACCAACAGCCAATGCTTCATCATCAGTGATAGCATTTCCTGCTGGATGATCACCATTTGCCATATCTGAAGTACCAAAAATCTCATTGAATTGTTTATTAAACTCCAAATCATCCAACTCTTTATTCTCTGATCCCGTTTGTTCAATAGTTTGATTCAAAATTGCCTCCACCTCTTCTGCAGTTAAGGTTTTTACTGGTTCTTTTTTAACTACGATTGTTGAGGTTTCTCCATCTGCTGAATTTCCTTCTGAAGCGTCATTATTTGGGCCATCATTTTTTAGTGAAGTTGATACAAGTGTAGTTGGTTCCGGTTTGGTGATACCAATATTGAAGTTCCTTGACAGGGTATTTTCAAAAACAACGTATGCTTCACCATCAACTTCAGTATATTCCCAATTTTGCTCAATCCAGGAATCTTCTGCTGGAGCATCAGGATAATACAATTTGAAAATTTCTTTATTTTCTTCTCCCTCAGGTGGAACCCATGTTTTGAATTGTTTTCTTGCTTTCAACCATTCAACATTCGCCAAATGCGCAGGCTTAGGTTCATTTTTTTTCATCTTACATTGAATATAATACTTGATATAATTTGATAAACCAAATGGGATTATGAAATTCTTCAATCTTTGTCTATAACTTTCCTTAGAATGGCTTGGATAAACGAGTGAATATTTATTGTAAAAGCTAGTCGGTATTTCAACTGCTTCAAATCCTCTTTCATCCTCAACAAAATTCAATTGTCTGTAGACTGTTTTAGCTAAAATGATATCTTCTTGTGCTGTGAATTTTCTTGATTTAGCTTTAATTGAAGATGTTCGAATATAATTTCCGTTTTCATCTAATAGTAATTGGCGCTTCTTTTTTGGATCCGCTTTATAGAGATATCCTATTTCAAAATTTAATGTACGCATCCTTTCTCTTAACGAATGACTTGTCCTCATTGCATTTTTGAAATATTTCAATTGTGAAATCTCTTCGTATATCACATGTCCTTTTATACCATACCATGGTCTTTTTCTGACTTCTTCAATTAATAAAGCATCCTCTTCTTTATCAAAATATCTGAAGTTAGGATTGACGGCTTCTAGCCAATTTTTGTTTGACGATACTTCATTATCAACAATTTCAAGTTGATAAGGATCTCCAAAGTGATGTTCGTGATCTTCCACGTCTTGATTCGTATGTTCCAAATGGGTGCTTGCAATTTGACCTGTCTGATTTTGTTGATGTATTGATGTAAGCTGATCTTGTTCATTTTCAACAGCTTGTTGACCCTCATCATCAATTGTTTGATTATTTCCTGATGGGATATGAATTAGATAATCCATAAATCCAATTAAAACTCCACTTTTAATACTATCTTCAATCACTTTATAACTGTAAATATGTGCTTCTTCTAAATCTGCCGGTATTGGCGTTGATTCATCACCTAAAATAATAGTATCAAACATTTGATCTAATACTACACCGCCATGAGACTGAATTTGTTCTACCAATTCATGGTTTTGATCTAAAGGAGGTATTAAATAAAATGAGTATGGATAGTTGTTCTCATCCGTGAACACGTCTGCCATTTATTTAGTATTTTGATATTTTGTAAACAAATAATTACATATAACAATAAGGAAGAAAAAAAAAGAAGGAAATAATCCAATTCTTTGAAATTTTGAATTTCTTTATCAAGATGACAAGATCGTAGCTTTTGATTATAATAGTCGAAACAAAAAGACTATTTGGCTTATACTTGAAAAATTTTGGAGCTTCAGACACCAAAATTGAGCCATTTTATTTCTTCCAATAAATTTCAGGTAAAAATAAGCTTTGAACCAGCGAAGGAATTGCCCCAATGATAGTAATTCACGCTAATATTGTTGAATATAACATGAATATAATGTCTGAATCACGTTCCAAAAGGAAAATTATCATGTGATCAAATCTTAATAAAGACCTTATTTATAGGTGTAATTTTCATACTATAGTCTTATCTTTTTTTCTTTTGTAAATATGACATTGCATAGCTCTAAGAGATCTAGATCGCGGTCTCGTCAACGACTAGGTACAAATGGGATTTTAGGAGCAGATACTCCGATAATGGAGTTTGATCATGAATCAGATGAAGATCACGAAATCAATTTGAGACCTATTTTGCCAACATTTAAAACAAATGAAAACTTAATATTCCAGAAGAATGAAGATGAAATAGAGAATGACTTCAAGATTCGATTTCATAAAGATACAAATGAAATTCCGTTGAAATTGAATACAAAAAGAAACAATCTTAACAACAATTCTAAGACCTTAGCTGCAGATTTTAATAACTGTTCT
Organism: Saturnispora halmiae; assembly: GCA_030563645.1. NCBI lineage: Eukaryota > Fungi > Ascomycota > Pichiomycetes > Pichiales > Pichiaceae > Saturnispora > Saturnispora halmiae. The sequence continues at coordinate 29,027 of JAJMJL010000022.1, read as the reverse complement.
TCAGAAGAAGATGTTGAGACAGAAAATGATAGTAATGATATGAAATCCATACAATCTCGTGGTAGAAAAAAAAGCATTAAAGAAGTATTTGGATCAACATCTTTTAGAGAAGAATATAATGATGATGCTGAATTATATGCAAATCGAGCAGTCAAACAGGAACCTTTGATAACACCCAATTCAATTCCCTTAAACTACAAAAACAATGATATAGAATTGAATGAAATGGGGAACAGTGATTCTTATTTGTGTAAGCCAACAGATTCAGATTTAGTGAATGAAGTACTTGATCAAGATCAGATTAAATCATCAAATAGAAAATTCAAGTTTTCAAAGCTCCCCTTCATTCCTTCATTGTCACATGCCCTGAATAAGAATTTTCACCCAAATGATAGATCAGGTGGAGACACACTCGGCCCAATTAGAAGAGGTAACCAAAATGACCTTGAACTGGGGAATTTCAACAGTGATTTACTCAATAATCAATCGGAAGATTATGATTACATGCAGCCACACGATATTAATCATTTGAAAATGGGAGTGACTGGAAACTTGATGAAATTATGGAAAGAATCTAATTATTCGAATGACAGTCAGGATCAACACATCGAGGGATTAGATTTAGATAGATTAGAAAAGGGCCAAAGTAAATTTCTTCAGACACTACAATTGATTGAAAACCCTAAAAAGCTCAAAAAAGAAATGGGTAAACCCAACTTATTCAAAAGAACGCTTTCTGCGCAAATTTCAAGAGACAGATCAACATCTCGTACTAGAAAATCATTGTATCAAAATTCTAAAAATTCAGCAATACAGCTTGTGAGATCTATAGGAAGTTCTAATAAATCTGCTGATCTTGATTTAGCCGATGAAATCCCCATGCCTTTTGCCCCGGAAAAGGGCAATAATATCAATACTAATGGTGGTGATCCTATAAGAAAACTTCCATCTTTTCACTTTTCTGAACCGGTGGTTGAACACAAATATAATAAGCAAAGATCTAACTCAGAGCAGATGGCCAGAATTACCGTTCATATATCTGATGTGCTAACGAGGCAAAAATTTCTGTTGATGCTTTGTAAGGCGTTTATGTTATTTGGAGCACCCAATCATAGACTGGAGGAATACATGACCTTGACAGCAAACGTTTTAGAAATTGAAGCATCATTTCTATATTTTCCAGGAATTATGTTGGCATCATTTGGTGATCCAGTCATGAGAACAACTGATATGAAATTGATTAGAGTTGGTCAAGGGTTAAATTTGGCCAAACTGGACGAAGCTCATGAAATCTATGATTTGGTAGTTCACGATAGATTAGGAGTTGAAGAAGCATGCGATCGATTGAATAATCTGTTCACAAGAAAACCACAATTTAATACCATTCTTTTAATTTTATTTTATGGAATAAATAGTGCATTTATTATCATATGGTTTGGAGGTTCATGGGCAGACATGGGTCCAAGTGCTGCTTTGGGAATGTTAGTTGGATTTTTGCAATTGGTGGTGGCACCAAGAAATACAATGTACTCGTCAGTTTTTGAAGTTGGATCATGTATTTTAGTTAGTTTTTTAGGCAGGGCATTAGGATCGATTAGAATACATGGTGGAGATGAAGTTTTTTGCTACCCTGCAATGACACTTTCAGGATTATCAATGATTCTGCCGGGTTATATTATTTTATCGGGGGCATTGGAGATTCAAGCAAGATCAATTGTTTCAGGGACCGTTCGAATGTTTTATGCAATTATTTATTCATTGTTTATGGGATTTGGTATGACTCTAGGATCTGGGATTTATGGGTGGATTGATACCAACGCAACAATGAAGAGCTCTTGTACATCCAATTTACCAGCAACGATGAATTTATTATTTATTCCAATGTTTGCTATTACCATGGGGTTTGCTTGCCAAGCATCTTTTAAACAAATCCCGATGATGGTTTTAATTGCATGTGCAGGATATACTGTTGACTATTTTACTGCATTGCATTTACCCATGACTCAATTCAATGCAGCCATGGGAGCTTTCACCATTGGGATTCTGTCCAACTTGTATTCCAAATTTGGTAGAAAATACAGGCTTTTAAAGAGGGCCACTTATTGTGAAACTGCCTTTACCAGTATGTTAGTGGGAATATTTTGTCTTGTTCCGGGTGGTATTGCAGGAAGGAACGTTTTAGCTGCTGGATTAGGACTTTTAAAAGAGGATAATACCAATGACGTACAAGATTTAATCAGTGCAAGTACTCTATCTTTTGGGATAATGATGATTGAAGTAGCTATTGGGATTACGGTAGGACTATTTTTGGCTGCTTTAGTAGTCTATCCATTTGGTAAAAAGAGAACAGGATTGTTCTCTTTATAAAAAATAAAGACATATTCGGAGTCTCAGTGCTGAGCACTTTTATGGCAAGGCTTGAAAAATAATATAGATTGTATTAATTCGCCTCCTTATTAAAACCTCTTTCTCTGTCAATTCAATTAATTTTGTCAATCTTTTAACGAAATGGAATCCTCAAAGATCGTTGCCTACATTATTGCCGTTTTCCTTCCACCTCTTGCTGTTTTCATGGAAAGAGGTATCGGAACTGATTTCTGGATTAACATTGTTTTGTGTATTTTTATTTGGTTCCCAGCAATTCTTCACGCCATTTACGTTGTTTCTAGAAGTGAATAATTGTCTTGAAAGAGATTCACCTTCTTCAGCAGGATATGATCTGTTAAAAAGTAAATTGATGTTATTTCATATCAACTCGATATTTTATTGTTAATCTTATAATTTTATAATTCAAATATTATTACTTCAGAGTATACAATCTTGAACAAATAGCTTGATTACTGCTTCTATAAGCAAAATTAAAGCCTATAGGAATTGAAGGGTTTGTTTTGATAAGATGACGTAACATCGGATATGTTCAATTAATGGGCAAACATTTTTATTGTGGTGGGCTTGTCACAACTCAATTGATTGATAAATGATAGAACAATTTGTATAAGATAAGGAAGATATTCCGGCACATGTGTAACACATCATAATTAATTGATAATAGTAATTATAGATTCTTTTATAATAAATAATATTTGCTGCCATTACAAATGTAATAATTAGCATTCATTCATTTTAATGATTCAAGTAAAGTCACTTCGATGTGTAGAATCACAATGAATCATTTGTTGGTTCTTTTAGAGAAAATATGGAGAAATATAAAAAGAAATAACTTTACTTAAAGACAACAACACTTGGAAGAAGCATCCTTATCAAATCTCTTGATCCAAGTAATTTGATCGAGGAAAGCTTTATCTGCAGCATATTTAACATCTGGAATTGATCTATCACCTCTAACAGCGAAACCGTGATCAACACCAGAGAATACGTCGATTTGATATTGTGCACCAATCTTGACTAAGATTTGTTCACTCTTTGTTCTCAATTCAAGAGGGAAGATGGAATCTGTTTGAGCAGCAGAAATCAAAAGTGGAACGGCAACCTTTTCCAATTCAGCTTCATCAACAAAGGAAGGATGTGCCAAAGCAGAAACATTGAAGAAACCACCCTTAATTGAATGTTGAACAACGTACTTGGCACCAAAACAGTATCCAATACCTGCAGTAAAAGAAGGTTTATACTCCTTAGAAAAGTTATTGACGAACTTGGTGGTGATTTCAATATTGAATTCAACGTTGTGACCATTGGAAAACCATTCCATGATATCAACTCCACTATCAGCAACATATGGGTCATCGTTTAAAATATCTGGCACAACAACAGTGTAACCGGTAGTCTTATGCAAATTGTCAGCAACGATCTGGGTGTTAATCAAGTTCAATCCATAGACATCAGTGAAAATCACTATATATTTGCCACCCACCTTCAAATCACCAATAACGTAAGTTTTGAAATCAGCAACTTGTTCAATTTTACCACTTGGGGTACCTTCTTGAAGAGTCAAGACGCTGCAGCAGTTTTTAGGAGGAAGAGAAGCCATTTTGTTTCAAGAGGATGTTTTGTAAAGAAGAAAGTTACAAATCAAATTGGTAAAATATTATTACTAAGGAAAGCTTTATACCAAACTCGGACTTGAATGATTTTTTGATGAAACATATAAAACAGCACTAAGTTTATGGAGCCAGAGTACAATTAAACCCCTCCTGCTTCTCTAAACCATCTAATTGCGCGATCTAGTCCAACAACTATCAAACCGTCATTTTTTCCATCTTCTTCAATCAGACCCGGAGCCACAAATTTTAAGTCAACACATGCACTTTCATCTAGACTTGTTGAAGTTTGCAAATCTTCGTCAGATATGTCTGTTGTGTTCAATTGAATTGTAGCTTCACATTGTCTTGTTTCAACATCCCAAACTCTGAGTTTATTATCAAATCCACCGGTTGCAAGTAAAGTTCCTGATTCATTGAATGCCACTGCCATACACCATTTTTTATGAGCATATGATCCAACACCAACATTGGATGAGTGTGTTGAAACGGTCAATGTTCCTAAAAATTCACCATATTTAACATCATGAATGGAAACTGTACCATAAGGACCAGAATCTCTAGCTATTGCTAATAGTTGTCCGTTCGGAGAAAATGCAATTGATCTAACTATATTAATACTTTTATTAGTTTGTTTTAATCCGTATGTTTCAAAATTGAATACCAACATGAGTCTTTGTAAATCATAAAGATAAACAGATCCATTTTGATGTCCAATAACAACTTTCTTTGATGATGGATGACAGGCTATAGAAACTGCAAATGAATCATCATTAGCAAAAACTTCTCCTTTATGAATAAAAACTGGTAATTCTTCACCTTCCAAGAATTCCAAAGAGAAAATTTGTGTTTGTCCTGTTACTGTTGTTATTGCAAGAAAGTGGTCTTTACCTGTTTCCCAATCCTTGATAAAACATGGTGCCCAATATGATGAACTTTTGTTCTCCATTTCTGGATTAAACTCCAGTTTTCTTAATTCACCATTGCAATATGAAAGTAGGTAGAATTTCCCAGTAAACCCAACACATCCAATCAAACAAATCTTATTTCCTGATCCTACCAAAGTATCTTCAAAAACACTCACATGATGAATTCCAAGCGAGTCAACTTCCATTTCTGTTACCAAATCTCTTTCAAAACTTGAATTTTCCCAAAGCTTAACTTTACCATCTGCTGAAACTGTCACTGTGCACTTACCAATTACAGCAACTCCCAAAATATCTGACTGATGTGCATCTCCTCTGGTGGCAGTTGAAATGTACTTGATCGCCATACTTATTTATATACAGAGAAGAAGGAAGCTTTATAGACGCGTAACTTATTCTTATTCTTTTATTAATTATTTATCAATAAAACAAAATGATCGATATATGGATTCCAAGGACGGATTTGATTGGGCAAAAGACGGTGTACAATTTGGAGATACGCAATGCTAACCATGTAGCCAAATGCACAAAAAGATTCAGCGATTTTATTGAGCTTCGGGACTTTTTGAAGTTAAAATGGAATATGCCGTCAAGACTGTCGAGCTACTATAAATCCAACAAAGAAGTAATCGACGAAAGAAAATCAGCATTGGAAGAGATGAGTAAATATTTATTAAATGATCAAAACTTCAAAATGAATGATAAGGTCCTTGAATTCTTCAATATATCTAAATCGTTCATTTTGGAAGATGATATGATAAATAAAGAAGAGAACAATGGAAATCAGGAGTTGCAACTTAACACCATTGTGGATACTCCTCAGAAATGGATTAAAACTTACAAATTATCCAATTCTGCACTACAGGATGTGAGAAATAAATTGTTTGGTAATTATAATATAATTGAGATCAAGTCCAAGTTGAGAGCAGTAGAATCAAGCTTGGATCCATTGCTGAATTTTCTAGATGTATCAAATGAACTTAATGATTATGATAGAAAATCAAGAAAGGATTTGCTTTTAAATTTGAAACGTGAGCTGTATGACACTAAAAGATTGACAAATGATCTTATAACACATTCATCAAATAAAGGAGCTTCACCCGAATATACCCAACCAGAAATAATTGGAGTCGGAAGAAATGGAAGAACACTAGGTAAACCAAAAGAAACAGATTTCACAAGACAATTTGATAACCAAGGACTTTTACAAATACAAAAAACCACCATAACATCACAAGACGAGAAATTGGCTCAATTGAAAGATATAGTACAAAGGCAAAAGCAAATTGGGATGGCAATCAATGAAGAATTGTCAATTCACAATGAGTTACTCAATGAGCTAAATGATGGTGTTGATTCAAGTGAAAAAAAGCTTTCCACTGCAAAACATAAAATAAATAAAATACTATAACTTGTTATAAAAAAATTCAATTGAAATTAGTGAGTGCATTGTCCAACTTTAACAAACCCCTTTAAAGCCTTTGTGATCTGAAGATGTAATTTTTGATGAGTCTCTCAAACTAGTTAATCTCTTATCGCCATCATTAGCAATACTCAATAACATATTATAACAAACATCATCACCAACTTCTGTACCATTATCTTGGATTTTTCTAATGTTATTTCTCACCATTTCAACAGAGTCAATAGAAATTTCAACAATTTCAACAATGTCGTGCAATAATTTATCCAATAATTGAGCGGTTAAATCAAACTTGACAACAATTCTTAATATTTCATCGTTTAGACCATTGATTTCACTTGAGAGCGGGCCATTTTCTTTTTCCTCGCCTTCAATTGGAACTTCACACTTTGGCAAATGATAATTTGGAATAATCCAACCCCTGTTTCTTAACAGTTTTGAAACTAATGCTTGTGGGATTTCAGGATATTCACTGTTGAATTCTTTTGTGAATTGAAAAGAAACAACCGGTAAAGCAGGATTGAATAAAGTATGCTTAGATAAATCTTTGTGAATGTCTTCAATTTTGAAAGAACTATCCCTCTCCCTGGTCTTCATGCCAACTGGTAAATGCAAATCGGAAATACAAGTGAAATAACCAGTTTCCTCCAAAAAGCATGATAGCAATCTTGCATTAACAAGACAATTATCAAAAATTTCAGTGTATCCCTCTTTACCCAAATGAAGGAAGTTATAATATTGGTGAACAATTTGATATCCAGATCTTGAGAAGTTCAAAGAAAATGATTCTTCCACACCGCCAAGATATGACAATTGAAATTTCAACTCATCCGGTAACCATTTTTCAGTTCTGAAAATTACCCAACCTAAACCAGCTGTAACTAAGCCAAATTTGTGACCACTTGTATTAATTGACATCACTCTTGGAACTCTGAAATCCCACTTTAAATCTGGATAGATAAATGGAGCAACAAATCCTCCACTGGCACCATCGACATGGATTGGGATGGAAATTCCTGTTTCAGCTTCAAATTCATCCAAAATATCATTTACTTTTTCAACGCTTTCAAAACCACCGGTGTAAGTAGAACCAACAATCACATAAATACCAATAGTATTTTCGTCCAATCTCTCTTTAATCTTTTTATAATCAATGAGGTAATCTTTTTCTGATACACCAATAAGTCTGCATTCTACATCAAAGTATCTAGCAAATTTCTCAAGGGCCACTTGACAACAAGAAGCCATTAAAATATTTGGTTTTTCTGTAGAAAGACCTTGTGAACGTCTTTTAGCCATCCAATTCTTCTTCATGGCTAATCCACCAAGCATAATGGCCTCACTTGATCCAGTGGTTGGTGTTCCAATTGCCCTTGATTTATATTTATTATAATTATTAGTGTGATGAGGAGTTTCCACTCCAGAGTCTTCTAATTTAAGTGGGGCATGCCAAAGATTGGCGATAATTGAAATACATCTATTTTGTAACTCAATCAACATTGGATATTCATCATTATCTGCCAAATTTTTAGTTAAATTCTCCATAATCAATCTCATCGATTCATCTTCTGTATGAACATTAACAAAAGAGGCTAAATTCAAAACCGTGGAACCATCTAACGTCATGTCATCATGAATCATATCAAAAGCTAGCTTTGAATCCATTCCATGTTGAGGAATCCGGTATTTGTTATTGATCCCCTTAAACCGAGCAACAATCCGGGAACCATTGCTTTCATCGCTACGTTCCTTGTTGTCATTTGCACCCTTACTTCTGCCTTTTAATGAATATTTGTTAATGAGGGCATGCTTGGCGCCTGAGAAGATTTGGTGCTCTATGAAGTCTGGGTCAATGTGTTTACTCAATCCCATTGATATTTGTTTAAGCTTGTTGAAGAAAAGAAAAAGCGGATGCCAAGGAAAGGAAAGGGAAGGAAGGAAAGGAAATTGGATTGGCTTGTTTTATATATAGAAACCAGCTCGGTTTTAATTTTCCTCCGAATCTCAACTCCGTTAAATTTTATGATGACATCAAATATTGTTATTTGTTGTTGTTTATGAGGTTGTGAAAAAGTACACTATATAAACATCTTATATATAAAATAGCAAGAATTTAAATAGAAAGATACTGGGAAATTGCTTGTTCTGTTTTGTTGACAAGTTCCCTGTACCTTTTTTGAGTTTCTATTTGGTCAAGGAAGATTTTGTACTTTGTGTTTAATAATTTTCTATCAGGGTGAGAAGAATCATAAGGAAATATGACTTTACCAGGACTTGATAATTTGTTCATCACGCGCCAAAGTTTATCAGCAGGAGATTCATCCATTGACTTTTGAAGCTTCTCTTGCTTTGGAATTTTGGAACCAAATGAAATAATACCTTCGTCAGAAGGCTCTTCCTCGATAGTAGGTGGAGTTTCAATGTTAGAAGGAAATGGATAAGCATCAACAGTTGGTGATGCTAAAGCTGAAATAGATGTGAAAGATGCGGTAGCTGTTGGTGCTGTGTATGGAGAAGGAGGTTGAAGCGCATGTTCACTTTGTAAAGAAGAAGTCCTCTTGTGAGTTTTTGTGTACTTGATAGAATCTTCTGCAGCAACAGCACCCAACATAGCAGTACCAAAAACAACAGATGCGTCAATATATCTTGGAATCACAATTGGCAATCCTGTACAGTCCGCCAATAATCTCATTAATAAACCGTTACGGCATTGGCCACCTGACATGAAAATTGCCTTGATTTGATGACCTGCCTTTTGCATAGTTTCAACAATATGTCTAGTTTGTTGACCAATGAATTCACATGCTGCAAGATATTCAATTGCTAATGAGTCCAGAGAAACGTCCATTGACTGGCCAATAATTGAAGCTCTCATATTTGAATCTGCAATTGGAGACCTGTTACCATGGAAATCCCCGTAGAAAAACAAATGTTTTGCTAGAGCAACAACAGAACGTTCACCTTTGAGTTTGATCAATTGTTCCAATTTTGAATTCAAGTAATCAAACTTAGATAAGTTCGAAGTTTCAGAAGCTACCCCTAATTCAGTAAATGCCGGATGAGTTGAAAGGACATGAGCTAAAAGAGCACCGGTCATTGATTGACCACCTTCTGCTGCCCAATAACCTTTACCAAGTACATCTCTGTATGGACCCCAAACACCAGGAACCAAGATTTCAGATTCTTCAATACAAATATGACAAGTAGAAGTTCCAGCAACAGCCGCCAATCTTCCAACAGCTTTACCCATTCCAATTTTATTTTCGTCCTGTTTAGATAATTCAGGAATTGGGACATTAGTTGGAGCAGCAACAGTACCTATCCACCCCGAATAAGCATCAATGACACCCGAGCCAACAAAACAATTTTCTGTTAATCCTAATTCGGTAGCAGCTGTTAAGCTAAGTGGGCCAACAGTTTCACCTGCTGAAAGGTATTTCCCATTGACTCCGTCTAAACCACCAAGTCTTCTGAAATTATCTTCTGCTAACTCTGGTAAATTGATGGAGTTCAAAAATTCCTGTGACCACCCGTTTCTATTAGTTATACCATTTGGAATATATCCTTGTTTGCAAACAACACTTGAAAGTGATCTAGTATCCAAACCAGTAGCCTTTTTGGTCAAGTAATCGGCCAAATCATAAAATTTACATTTTTGGAACAATGGCTTTCCATCACTTTCATCAGCTGGCATATTATTCTTAAGCCATTTCATTTTTGGTAACTCCATTTCGATGGACATTTGGCCTCCCACGTATTTTAATGATTCATCGTTGGTTTTATTAATTTCAATTGTTTCTGTATCTGCACGATGATCCATCCAAAGAATGACATTTTCCTGGTGGTTTGACCAATCCGGGCCAACTGCTTGTGGAACTTCGGAGTCTTCTCTGATGGCAACAAGTGAACACGTAGCATCAAACCCAATCCCCAGAACCAATTCTGGATTCACTTGGGAATGTGACAATGCGGTTTTAACGCAGTAACAAATGGCATCCCAAATCTCAGTGGAGTTCTGTGTGATGTGGTTTTCTTTCAGCTCTTGTCTTGTGATTGGTCTTTCTGCCAGACCAAGAATTGTTCCCGCTTCATCGATAATCACCGCTCTGGCTGATCCTGTACCAACATCTACACCTGCGTAGTAAACTGTCATTATAGCTATCTATGTAGAAAATTTATAATATAAAGAAGAACGTCGATAGCAAAGAAAACAAGAACAGCTACACCTATTTATACCACATATAATTTCCAGTTAAGGAACTCCGATTCCGAAAGACGGAGTTCATTGCATATATTTGTCGCAGACGCCCTCCAAGAAATCAAACGAATCCTCTGATTTGATGGCCTTGTCCAAAGTGTCCGCGCCCACTCGGTTAGACCCAGCAGCCCTTGCTGTTTCGACTGTGTGTTCTACCAACCCGCACATAAAAAGCTCCAGGGCGCGTCCCACTACTAGGGGAGTAGCCTGTGAAACCTTCCCAATGTCCTCGTCACTCTGCATGAGCTTCTTTACTCTTGCTGATGGGAAATGCGTCTTCAATCTTGCGTAGCTCTCCTTTCCCAGGAATTCTCCACTGTCCTCCGATTCGGCCATGTGTTTATACCACTACATACGCTTTTATTGATGTATTTTTTAATTTTTCGCCCTTTAATATAAAATTAACCCATAGTATTAAATGCTCAGCATGCTCAGCATGCTCAGAAAATGGAATTCTATCTATGTGAACCGTTCAGGGAACACCATAGGAGCTACTAGGGTCCAGAGATATAGACCATAACAAACCCAACTTGACGCGATTTTTAGCCACGTATTAAAATAGGTTCTTCCAACGGGGACAAACCCCCCCTCGCCATTTTCACTGGCTACATTAATAGTTAACAACGCCGCAATATACTGGGTAGCCAGAAAGAAGATGATATGGAATAAGACATAGTTATATTTGGTGTATTGACTTTCTTCTTCATCCTGGACTAAATCTTGACCTTCTGATAAGACGCTGGCAGGCAATGAACCTTCTTCAACAGCCTGTTTCAATGCCTCGTATCTCATTTGATTCCGTTCATTCGTTGGTTGACTTGTTATCACCATATTATCGTTCAAGGAAAGTGCACCAGTATCATGGCTGAAAGCAGAATTAGTAGCTGCTCTAGTAGTAGTGTATGCAACCGCAGCAAAAGTCATGATAGCTCCCATTATGACGGTCAAATTCCTAGTTCCACTTGACCTTACTAACGGATTGCATAATTTATCATCAGGTTCAGATAGACATGCTGACATCACAAGATACGTGCAGTATACGCAACACATTGATGCCTGTGCTATACCAGCATTGGGATTGTACTCTTGCACAATTGGAGATAGCGAAAACCCTGTTACTAAAATAACTAAAAGCAAATTGATTGTAATTACCGTTTGATTCATGGAACATCCCTGCTGTGCAAAATATATATACATTATTATGGTCATAATAATAACACCAATGTACATTGATAAAGTTCCGCCAACTAGTAAAGTTCTCCAGAAATTGGTTCCCTCTAAACAATTTTGATTACTCGATTCAATTTCATCAACAAGATAAATTTCCCCTTCTTCGATCTTTTCCATGCATGTTTCTGCCCATTCGTGTGCAAAATCTACCAACAAAATCAAGCCAATTCCAATGAATACCGTTGAAAACACAATTGAAAAATAATTCCCCCAGATAATAAAAAAGAAGTCTGGGATGAAATAACTACCAATAATTAAAATCCAAAGTGATATGATTTTGGTCATCCACCATCCATTTTGAATGACGGATCTTGGATTGGATGTCGAATTGACTCCAATTAATAAACCTGCTAACACAAGATGTTCGAAACCAAGTGCGAAGTTCAACCTTTGAACATTTGTAAATCCCGTACATCCATGTTCTCTACAATATGCATTTCCAATTTTGAATAATCCCCATGTAAGATGCTCTAAGTACTCCGTTAAATGATGCGATAAGGAGCACCATGAAAGAATTGAGTTTGAAAGAAAAATAACTGCATACATTATCCTCGTTGCAATTGATGATGTGAAGGTCTGATTTAGTGGGTTCAAACTCGATGACGCACAGCAGCTACAAAGAGCAGATCCACAAAATGAGCTTACCCATGTTCCTAGAATTCCTATTGGCGCCAGGGGGATTGATAACAATGCTCCCATTACTATATGCTAATACCAGAAAAAAAAAGTTAAATTAAATGGAGTAGATATACTACACAAGTTGGCTTGGCAATATATGAAAAAACAATTCAAAACATTAATAAAATCAAATTAACAAATCAATCCATTAATCATGACAATTTATCATAATATCATTGGAAATACAAAAAAAAGGCTCTAATGAGGGCTTTTGATATTCAACGTTTTGTTTAGTAAATGGATTTTAGCCAAAAAAAAAAAAAAAAAAGCTCCGATCATTAGGAGGGACTTTCTTCACCCTTTCCAACCAACACAAAACCAAGAATATCACTGGACAGACTTTTATGAAAGACATTCAAAAAATACAAATTTTTTTTTTATTTGTTTTCTTGTTTGAATATTGCTTTTTACTTTTTGCTTTTTCAGTGTTTGCATCAATTGACTATCAATTATGGTTAAGGAACCAAAAAAAAGAGTTAAAAAGGAGGAAAATCCTACCAAAAGCAATAAAAAGCAAAAGGTTGTGAAGAAAACAGCTATTAAAATTGAAAATATTGATGCAGAAAGTAAAAGTGAAGATAACAAAAGCAAGGAATTGAAAACAGATGCGAATGGCAGTAATGAGGAAGAAGATTCACCTGCTTTCAAATGGTGGGAAAACCCTGATGATTTAGATGGAGAAATTAAATGGGATACATTGGAACATCAGGGTGTTATATTTCCTCCAGATTATGAACCACTTCCTCCAAATGTTAAATTAATATATGATGGTAAACCATGCGATTTACCACCAGAAGCAGAAGAAGTTGCGGGATTTTTTGGTGCTTTGCTAGAAACTGAACATGCCAAAAATGCTACATTCCAAAAGAACTTCTTTAAAGATTTCCTACAAGTCCTGGAAGAAAATGGAGGGTGTTTAAATAAAGTTAAAATTAAGACATTTTCCAAATGTGATTTCAGTAATATTTATCAGCATTTTGACAGGGAAAGAGAAGAAAGGAAAGCCCTCCCACCAAAAGAAAAAAAGAGATTAAAAGAAGAAAAGGAAAAACTTGAAGAGCCTTACAAATACTGTTATTTGAATGGTAGAAAAGAGCAAGTTGGAAATTTTCGTGTTGAACCACCTGGACTTTTTAGAGGTAGAGGTGCACATCCAAAAACTGGTATGTTCAAAAGAAGAGTTAAGCCTGAACAAATCACACTAAATTTAGGTAAAGATGCTCCTGTTCCCCAACCACCTGAAGGTCACTCATGGGGTGAAATTAAACACGATAATAAAGTTACATGGTTAGCAATGTGGCATGAAAATGTTATGGGTTCAGTTAAATATGTTAGATTTGCTCAAAACTCCTCTCTCAAAGGTATGTCTGATTTCAAAAAATTTGAAAAGGCAAGAGAATTGAAAAACCATATTGAAAGCATCAGGCAAGATTATAGAGAAAAATTGAAGTCCAAATTGATGGTCGATAGACAAGTTGCAGTTGCAACTTATTTGATTGATGTTTTTGCATTAAGAGCAGGTGGAGAGAAAGGTGAAGATGAAGCAGATACTGTTGGTTGTTGTTCTTTGAGATATGAACATATTACTTTGAAATCTCCTAATAAAGTTGTTTTTGATTTTCTGGGTAAAGATTCAATTAGATTTTACCAGGAAGTCGAAGTTGATTTACAAGTTTTTAAAAATTTGAAAATATTCAAAAAAGATCCAAAGAAACCGGGCGATGATTTGTTTGATAGGTTAGATCCTAGTATTCTGAATAAATACTTTCAGGGATATATGCAAGGATTAACCGCTAAAGTCTTCAGAACTTACAATGCATCAAAGACAATGCAAGATCAATTAAATTTGATTTCCAATGAGGGATCAGTCAAGGAAAAAGTTGTTGCATTTAATGCTGCAAATAGAGAAGTTGCTATTTTGTGTAACCATCAGCGTACAATTCCCAAGGCACATCAAGCGGGCGTTGATAAAATTAACGCAAAATTAGAAGAAATGACATGGCAGAAAATAAAAGCAAAAAGAATGATGCTTCAACTTGATCCTAAGTTGAAAAATAAAGAAAAATATTATTTCGAGGAAATTAAAGATTTAACTACTGAAAGAGAACAAGAGATTGTTGATCTTTGGTCAAAGAGAGAGCTTGAAAAAATCGAGAAAAAGTTTGAAAAGGAAAAGGAAAAGCTGAATTTCGACAAGAAAGAAATAGGGAACGATGAATTCATCAAGAAAGTGGAAGTGCTCTCTGCTGATTATCAAGGAAAGCTTTCAAAGATTGGAGTGCTAATAAATCAAAACGAGGCAGAAGCTAAAAAACAAAAATATGAAATCGGATCTGGTGTAACTGTAGAAAAACTCAGGACTCAGGTTGAAAGACTAGAAACTAGAATTAGAAATACAAGTTTGCAGTTGAAGGACAAGGAAGACAACTCTAGTGTTGCATTAGGTACTTCTAAGATGAATTATATTGATCCGAGATTGACAGTAATGTTTGCCAAAAAATTCAAGGTTCCTATTGAAAAGCTCTTCACAAAGACTCTCCGAGAGAAGTTCGCATGGGCAATGGAATCTGCAGATGAAGATTGGAAATTTTGACATTCTAAAAATAGTAAGTGAAAAGTAAACAAACG
Organism: Saturnispora halmiae; assembly: GCA_030563645.1. Lineage (NCBI taxonomy): Eukaryota > Fungi > Ascomycota > Pichiomycetes > Pichiales > Pichiaceae > Saturnispora > Saturnispora halmiae. Next base: position 13,886 of record JAJMJL010000022.1, on the reverse strand, counting down.
CGACACGGTTAAAAATAACGCGGTTCGTGTTTACATATACATTTTTTTATATTGTAATAATCTATTTGTGTTTCAAGATTAAATTAGAACTAAATAAGGAGATTCTATTCTTATCCCTGTGAAAACGAATTCCTTGCATTTTTATCACATTCTTCTTTTCTTAAAATAATCAACTATTACTTCATTGATTCTTGTATAGAAGCATAATGATTACGGGTTCTAATACTATTAATATTCTGGATATTGCAGCTGCAACCACATCTGGCTTAAAGCTTTTACAAAGAGAAAATTTGCAAGCTACAGTTAAGGCATCAATTGTGATTCCATCAACGTCAAATGTACCAGTTAAAACATCATCATATATTAATCCAACCTTTGTTCCAGTAGGAATGTCACCATATATCTCAATGCATAAAGATTTGAATGGAACGGTTTTCATAGCCGTAGGTACAATCATTTTATCTTTAGTGATGCTCTTCTTGCTTTCAAGACTTTTTGTTGCTTTTAAGAGTAAAAGGGATGCGAAGTCATTTGATGATATTGATGATTATTATGGAAGGATATACGATTATGAAAAGTCAATTTTTGATGAAAAAAGTATTTCAAACTTTGGAGACGAAAAAAGCCATGGTGATTTAGCACTTCAGTATGATTCGCAAATATTTATGGAAAAGAAAATTAACAGCCGTAACACTTCATCAAATAATTCATATTTCACAAACCATTCCTCAAATCCAAGTGAATGTTCTAATAATATCAACTTCATTCCATCTCCAAAACAAGGTAGGGTCTTAAGAAACGCGTCAGCATCTCAGATAAATCAAAGTCAAATGGTTAATATTAAAAGAGCTTCTTATATCTCACCGATAAATGAGTTGGCTAATATTGAAAACATGGGAAGTCACGTTTCGTTATTAGATAAGCCGTCAGTTAGTCATAGGACGTCTTCATCTATATCTTTATTACTTGGTAAAGAAGATGTTAATAGAAGCCCAATTATAGGATCACAAAGTGTTGCTGATCTGAGAGAGATCCAAAATATGGTAGAGCAATCTTTTGGTACATCGAGTAAGGCAGAAAAATCAAATGAAGGGTTCAAACAAGGTCACAGAAGACCCCCAAGTGTTGTTATTGATTTTCTTTTACAAGAAGACCTTGAAAAATAGCTTTATATTATGTATCTTCTGTATGTACATGTTTTAAAATAAAATTTAAATATCACAATATAATATATACATGAATCGCTATTATAATAAAAAAAAGATTCACAAGTATAAGTGTCAAGATTTCGTGGGAATAAAATATGAGTTTTTAACATTTAATTCAATATTGGGAAGCAGCTTGTTGACATGCCTTCAATTGTTGTAAGTAGAAGTCACAAGCTTGGTAGTTACCATCAGAATCTTCCAAACATCTGGTGAAGTTTCTTGCATCAGCTTCGCATCTTGCTCCAGTTGCAGGTTGCTGTTGAACAGCAGCAGCTTGTTGAACTTCTGCTGGGGCACTTGATCCTGAAAACATTGATGTTAAACCAGCACCTAAAGTGTGACCAACGGCAGAACCAACAGCAACACCGGCAGCTGTAGTTGCCATTTGTGCAAATAACCCTGGCTGTTGTGGTTGTGCAACTGGTGCAGCTGGTGCTGCTTGTGTTGGTGCTGGTCTAGAGTAAGCTGGTGCTGCTGCCATAGTTGATGCTTGTCTAGATTGTGTGGAGTTACCACCGAATGGTGATCTGGAACTAGTTTTAGCTGGTGCTGGTCTTCTTGCTGATTGTCTTGCCATATTTGTTGTTGTAATTACTAAGGAAGAACTACTCGCTATGGGTGGCAAAGACTCTTCTCTTTTTTTTCTTTCAACTTCCAAATTATCCGTACACCGCGACACAGTTTTATGTTGTATCTAACTGCCATTTTGGGCACCGGGTTCATAAAGAGGAGAGAGAGAAGGGCAAAAAAATTTGAGAAGAGAGATTCTGTTAGCAAATAGTATCGATTATAACACCAAACAATGTTCACGAGAGTATTCAAGTCCAGTGCCCAGACGGCCTTGCGTAGAACATGGACCAGGCCACTCTCATCTTCAGCACGTGTGTTAGCAGCACCAGCAGATATGCATTCCAGTAAACAAACAGCCAGCGACAACGACTTTTACATTGTGAAGAAGAGAGGTAACAAGCCAGACGAAGGTCTTGCTGCTGGTGAAGATGATGGATTCCAATCTACCATTGACTTGGATGTAAACTCAGCGATGGGTTCATACTCGGATTTTATCAATGAAGCAAAAGACTGGGAAACCTGGTCTCTTGTCAACGAAGATTCTCCTGATCATAAAGTGAGAAAGAACAAGATCAGACATTTCACTTTGAACTTTGGTCCTCAGCATCCAGCTGCCCATGGTGTCTTGAGATTGATTCTGGAATTACACGGTGAAGAAATTGTTAGATCAGATCCTCATGTTGGTCTTCTGCACAGAGGTACTGAAAAATTAATCGAATCGAAAACTTATATGCAAGCATTACCTTATTTCGATAGATTGGATTATGTTTCAATGATGACAAACGAACAAGTTTTCGCTCTGGCTGTTGAAAAATTGCTCAATATTGATGTTCCAATCAGAGCTAAATATATTAGAACTTTATTCTCCGAATTGACTAGAGTTTTAAACCATTTGATGTCTGTTCTTTCACATGCGATGGATGTCGGTGCATTAACTCCTTTCCTTTGGGGTTTCGAAGAAAGAGAAAAGTTGATGGAATTTTACGAAAGAGTTTCAGGTGCTAGATTGCATGCTGCTTATTTCAGACCTGGTGGTGTCTCTCAGGACTTACCTTTTGGTATGTTGGATGACATTTACATGTGGGCTACTCAATTTGGTGACAGAATCGATGAAACTGAAGAGTTGTTAACTGATAACAGAATTTGGAAACAAAGAACAATTGGTATTGGTGAAGTTACAGCTGAAGATGCTCTTGCTTATGGATTATCTGGTGTTATGTTAAGAGGTTCTGGTATTCCATATGATATTAGAAAAGCCCAACCTTATGATGCCTATGATTTAGTTGATTTCGACGTTCCTGTTGGTACTAATGGTGACTGTTATGATAGATACCTTATTAGAATGGCTGAATTTAGACAGTCTTTAAGAATCATAGAGCAATGTATCAATGATATGCCTGCTGGACCTGTTAAGGTTGAAGATTTCAAAATCAGTCCACCATCAAAGGAGTTAATGAAAAACGATATGGAAACTTTGATTCATCATTTCTTATTATTCACAAAGGGTTACCAAGTCCCACCGGGTGAAACTTACACAGCTATAGAAGCACCAAAGGGTGAAATGGGTGTTTACGTTGTTTCTGACGGTTCAGAAAGACCATACAGATGTAAGATTAGAGCTCCAGGGTTTGCCCATTTAGGTGCCTTTGACCATATTGCTCAAGGTCATTTATTACCTGATGCCGTTGCCATCATTGGTACAATGGATTTGGTCTTTGGTGAAGTTGATCGTTAGTCCAAGCCATAGTTTATATTTATATAATACAGTTTTTTATTTATTATCATTCCCATTCATTCTCCTAAAGCATAAAAGTAAATACTAGCAAAAAAAATAATAGGCTGTTCTATTTAATGGATATTCGAATTGTTTATAAAGTCTATTTCATTCTAAAAATCCCTATTTATCAAATTTAATTAGTTTTTTACTCATTGTTGACTTTCAACAAATTCCTCAACTGATGGACAAGTACACATCAAGTTCATATCACCGTATGTATCATCAACTCTTCCAACAGTTGGCCAAGTCTTGAAATTTTTTAAATGCGGTAATGGATAACCAGCTTGTTCTCTGGTGTAACCTCTCTTTAACCATTCAGATTCACTTGTTTCCAATAAGTCTCTCAATGGATGTGGAGCATTGTGTAAAATAGAACCATCAGATTTGCCTAATTCTACATCTCTGATTTCTTCTCTGATCTTTAACATAGAATCAACAAATCTATCCAACTCATCCAAGTTTTCAGATTCTGTTGGTTCAATCATCAAAGTCCCTGGAATTGGGAAAGACATTGTTGGAGCATGAAATCCATAATCTTGTAATCTTTTTGCAACATCAATAGCTTCAATTCCTACTGACTTAAATGGTCTGATATCAATAATAAATTCATGTGCACAATGCTTAATGATGTTATCACCTTCAGTATCATTCAAAAACATGACCTTATAATGATCCTTTAATCTTGACATCATGTAATTAGCATTCAAAATAGCAATAACTGATGAAAATGGAATTGAATTTCCTCCCATTAATTTAATGTATGCATATGAGATTGGCAAAATTGAAGCTGAACCGAAAGGAGCTGATGAAACTGGTGAAATTCCTAATTCGGATTTGTTAGTTGTTTCATACAATGGGTGCTTTGGCAAGAACTCACTCAAATGTTCAACTACACAAATTGGACCAACACCTGGACCACCACCACCATGAGGAATGGCAAATGTCTTGTGCAAATTCAAATGGCAAACGTCCGCACCCAAGTCACCTGGAGATGTCAAACCAACCTGGGCATTCATGTTGGCACCATCAAGATAAACCTGACCACCAAATTCATGAACGGTCTTACAAGCTTCAATGATGGTTGGTTCAAACATACCATAAGTTGATGGATAAGTGATCATACAAGCTGCCAAATTGTTTTTGTATTTTTCAGCTTGTTGTTTCAAGTCAACCAAGTCCAAACTACCATTTGAAAGACAATTAACTGGAACAACTTTGAATCCGGCCATAGCAGCGGATGCTGGGTTGGTACCATGGGCTGATACTGGAATTAAAACAATATTTCTTTCTGTTTGGCCTAATTTAACATGGAGGTATTCTTTAATAACTGACAAACCAGCAAATTCACCTTGTGCACCTGAATTTGGCATTAATGTTGTCGAGTGGAACCCGGTAATGTCTGCTAAATCGGCTTCTAATTCTTCAATCAATTGCAAATAACCTTTGGCTTGCTCCTTTGGTGCCAATGGATGTAAAGAAGAAAACTCAGGCCAGGTAACTGGAATCATCTCGACGGTACCATTCAATTTCATAGTACATGAGCCTAATGGAATCATAGAGTTTGCAAGGGAAATATCCTTTTGCTGCAAGCTGTATAAATATCTTAGCATGGCTGTTTCTGAGTGATAAGTGTTGAATACTGGATTAGTTAAAATTTCATCTTTTCTTGTTAATTCAACAGGGAATGATGGGATATCGTCTATGATTGAAGATTCACCAGTGAACAATTCAATCAAATTGGAGACATCCTTTTGATTAGCGGTTTCATCTAAAGATAATTGAATTTTTGAGTTATCAACCTTGAATAAATTAATACCATATTTGGAAGCTGCCTTTTCCAAAATCTCATCTGCAGTGACACCATTTAATTCGATTGATAAGGTATCAAACCAATTCTCATTCGAAATTTTGTGCTCGGAATTTTCCTTTATGGAACTAGCTAATACGGTAGTGAAACCATAAATTCTGTTTGCAATGTTCTTCAAACCTTGTGGACCATGATAAACAGCATAATTAGCAGCAATGTTTGCTAAAAGGGCTTGAGCAGTGCAAATGTTAGATGTAGCCTTTTCTCTCTTAATGTGCTGTTCTCTTGTTTGCAAAGCCAATCTCAAAGCATCATTACCTAATCTATCCTTAGTAACACCAATCAATCTACCTGGCATCTTTCTTTGAAGTTTACTAGTAACAGCAAAAAAAGCTGCATGAGGACCACCAAAACCCATTGGAACACCAAATCTTTGAGATGATCCCAATACAATATCAGCACCAAATTCAGCAGGTGGAGTTAATAAAGTCAAAGCTAATAAATCAGATGCAACTGAGAACAAACCTTTATTTTGATGAATCAAATCAGAAACTGACTTAAGATGCTCTACTGAAGGGATCTCACCATTAGATTGAGGGTATGAAACCAAAACACCACAGACTGATTTAATGTTAGAGTTCAAATATTCTAAACCTTCCTTGCCAGAAAGATCTTTGGATATTAATTGGATTCCCAGAGTATTGGCTCTGGATTGCAAAACCCCAAAAGTTTGTTCATGAGTGTTTGAGTCAACAACATAAATTTTCTTCTTTGTTTTTGAATTATGGAAAGACAAAATCATTGCTTCGGCGGCAGCAGTACCTTCATCAAGCAGGGAAGCATTAGAGATATCCATACCTGTTAAATCAGCCACAATTGTTTGATAGTTGAGTAAAGATTCCAATCTACCTTGAGAAACTTCGGCTTGGTATGGAGTATAAGATGTGTACCACGCAGGATTTTCAAACAAATTTCTTTGGATAACAGGTGGTAAAATGGTACCGTAATAACCCTTACCAATAAAAGATTTCAAAACCTTATTTTTTGAGGCAATGGATTTCAACTTAGCCAACATTTCAGTTTCAGACAAAGCGTTAGTTACCTTCAATTTTCTTTTGACAAGAACATTTTGAGGGACAACATCGTCAATGAAAGTAGAAAGATCTTGAGATCCAATAGTTTTTAGCATAGAGGACACTTCTTTTGGAGAAGGACCTAAATGTCTTCTTGGGAAAGTGTCCAAATCCTGAGCAAGAGATTGTGGATAAAATGCATTTTGATAAGCTGCTGATGACACATTAGCCTTTGCCGATGAGTTGAGTCTCACGGAAGTCCTCAAAAGGCTTTGCTTTCTTACAAATCTTGACAGCATCTTTAATGTACTGGAAAAGAAAGTTAAGAAGCAGAGGCATCAACGAATTGGCTTGTTCCCTCCCTTCTTCCCTTTGTAGAAGATCCAATCTCATTTTTTGACTTGATCTGTTGACTTCGGTGGGACAAGTCAAACAAATGGGGAAGTCAAAATCAAATTTAAAGCATAATGCAACGCGCGCCATGTGGTGTTGCGACAGCATATATGTTGCCCATGGTATTCCATGTGCCACTATTGATGCCATGCGCCACAGTGCAAATCATATTTGGAACATCTGTAGAGACGTTGATATCAAATAGAGAAACGATACCATTGGAAGTAGCTGTTGATAATACATCACTGTATGGATGCCATTTTGCGCTTACCACAGTATCCGTTGTAGTAACTGTAGCCAATGGGGTTCCCACATTTCTCAAATCTATTATAACCACTTCTGAGCTGTAGCCTTGTACTAATGAAATATAGTTTGAATTGCTTGGTGAAACTCCCATCCTTAAAAGTGGCAATTTGTCCGGTGTATTTGGTTCATATGCAATTGTTGACTGGTTCAGATTTCTCAAATCAAACAATCTTAATGATCCATCCGTGGAACAAGATCCAAATAAACTATTCGACCCCGTCAGAAAGGACACGTCCAAAACTTCTGCATCATGTGCAATTAATCGTGTATGAGCAACAGGCTTCTGTGATGACAAATCCCACAATGTGCATGTAGTGTCAACTGAAGATGTCAAGATCCATTGTGGCGATGATTTATTCCAATCCAATGAAGTTAGCGGCGGTGGACCTGAATTACTTGATGCCGCTACACACCAAAGTTCAACCAGGTCATCATTATATATCCTCAATTTTTCAGATGTTGTCCCAATTAACCGGTGCGACCATTCAATCCCCGTTATTGGATAACTTGTCTGTACGCTTGCATGGACGCTATTGTCCCCATTCAAAACTGAAAAACTAGTGGCCCCCCTTTCTGAGTACCCTCCCACTGCTAGTCGCTCTCCATCTCCTTCGAAACATATTGCAAATGCTTCACTGTCCATTTTACGTGATAAAGAATCCTTGCGGAAAGAAATTATATACTAGTTGACGATAGAATCCCATTTATTACCGAATTAATTGTTAGCATTTCAATTTTTATACGTTTTATTGCTGCCAAAGTCACAGCTTAGTATTATAGAGAAATGCAGTTGATGTTGTAATTATCACCGTTAGAGTGGCCGTTCCTTAGAGAAATCATGAGCCTATATTACATAATCTGATATTTTGAACACATTGAATCTGTTTCCAAATGTTATCAGAAGCTGATATCAAGAGACACAGTAGATATCACCAACGATTGATTGGAATATTACCAGAAAAATATCAAGTAGAAGACCCAAATAAGATTGCATTGTTGTACTTTTCACTATGTTCATTAGCTCTTTTAGGTGATCAGTTACCCATCGCCAGAAATGAAAGATCACAATTTATTGAAATGATATATGATCAAATGGTGGAAACAGAGCTTTATTGTGCATTTGTGCCTTCATTTTCTTTAAAGCCGCATGGATCCACGTTATCAGCGACATGTTTTGCTTTACAATGTCTTTTAATATTAGAAGATGATCTCAAAGGTGTCAATATAAAGAAACTTCAGAACTTCGTTATTGCTTGTCAGCATGAGAATGGGGGGTTTACTAATTCGATTGGTACACAAGGAGATGTTGATTTGAGGTTTTCTATGTTAGCTACAACAATTCTAAAAATCATAAAATGCAATTTAGATTGTATTGATCTAAACAGTATGACACGGTATATACTGTCTACACAAGGTATGGAAGGAGGATTTGGTGCGGATGAGGGTAGTGAATCTCATGCAGGACTAACATTTTGCGCGGTAGACTCACTTTCACTATCTTCTAAGCTACCATTGGTCAATACCGATCGCTTAATCGAATTTCTAGTTACAAGACAAATAAATCATGGTAAGTTAGACTTAGAGGAATATGAGTATGCTGATGAAGAAGATCAAGGTGGTTTCAATGGCCGTTTGAACAAATATGGAGACACTTGTTATGTTTTTTGGTGTGTTGGTTCATTAGCTCTTTTGAACAGGAAATCTTTAATAAACACAGAAAATGCTATATCATTCCTGATCAATAAAACTCAGAACATGACATTAGGTGGATTTAACAAAACCAGTGATCCAGATGACTTTCCGGACCCTCTACACTCTTTCTTAGGTTTAGCAGCTTTAAGCTTACTAACAAATGGAAAAGCTAGTTTGAAGCAATTTGATCCACAATTAGTTATTCCATTACATACCAAAACATTTTGGGAATCATTAACATTCTCTATATAACAACAATGTTCAACACTAACTACAGGAATAAACATAAAATGTTTTCATTTATAACTTCACCAATTCTTCGTATATACACCATGCGATACTTGCACTACCTGCCTTTCTCAATAATCTTAAACTGACACCATCAAAAAACCTTTTCCAATCTTGCTCCCATAGTAAAATTGACGTTGTCGAAAAACTACTGTATAATTTTGGATTCAACTGCATATTTGTTTTAATTGTATCAAATGGTGCTGTAACAGCTGTAGCTAGAAAAGAAGCAATTACAGCACTTGATGAATTGATTATTGCAGAGGAAGATATTGATAAATCCTGATCCTTGGAGCTGCCCTCAAAATTGAATAAAATAGGTAATGATATTTTTAAATGTTCATAGAATGACACATATAATCCTGCATATGGTGCATCTCTAAGGCAAGTCGGTCCAACCCCTCTAAAAAATCCTTTCAAACCTTCATTTGAATATATTGCACTCGTTGCTCCCAACATTGATTTATAGCTGTATAGATTGGATTCAAACCTGATCTTAATTACTGTTATGGGCATTGTTATTATACCTACGCTTGCCCTGGCCAATATTCCAGTGATCATATTTCCCCATAAGGACAATTTTGGTAATTTTGATGACATACCAACATTACCCGCATTTAAAGACGAAGATGTCGAATACTTGGCCATGTGAGTTCTGGAAATGTTCAACATGCTCAAATATAAAGCAGAACCAACTGAGGTACGTAATCCAGAAGGTATTGTACCTCTCCATAATTCAAGAGGACTTTTGATAGATGTCATAATTGACCTAATGCTGGTATTAGATGTCTGTTGAATCCTGGTCTTGATGAGATCTAATGGCTGTAAAACAACTGATGATGTAAGTCCTCCAACAAACCCTGCAACCAAATGGCGGGTTGTCTTTGCCTCCGACATAATTCTACTACCTATTTGAGAAGAAGAAATGGGTATTTTAACTGTCAAATATATTGAATATAATTAATATCTACAAAATGGACAGACATGACAAAGCATCAGTATGAGTTTTCATCAAAATCCTCCTCCAAAGTCTCCTCCTCCAAAGTCTCCTCCTCCAAAGTCTCCTCCTCCAAAGTCTCCTCCTCCAAAGTCTCCTCCTCCAAAGTCTCCTCCTCCAAAGTCTCCTCCTCCAAAGTCTCCTCCTCCATAGTCTCCTCCTCCAAAGTCACCGCCTCCGTAATCATTATAATAATTTTGTTCTTCGATAACCGTTGTATGAGGCATCATCATACTGCCTAGCATTAAACCACCAACAGCTCCTAAAGCTGCACCACCCATTGCACCACCGTATTTGTTTCTTTTCTGTTGCTGTTGTGATTGTTGTTGAACGTACATAGGTTGTTGGGGGTAATATTGTTGATAATAGCCACCTTGTTGTGGCTGATACTGTTCCATGAGATGATATTGTGGTTGCTGTGGCTGATGTTGCTGTTGCTGTTGCTGCATATGATAATTTTGTTGTTGAGCCATTTTAACAGGCTCCTGTATTGACCTCTCATAAGCTGGTGGATTATTCTGTTGATCATCATAGAATGTCCCTTTTGGAGCTTCCCATTGGGATTTCTCTGTCGATTTATCCACAAAATACCATTGTCGGTATTCTTCATCCCAAACTGCAACCCATCCCTCGGGAACTATTGGTTTATTTTCTCTCGATGCCATTTTGTCAAAGAAATAAGGATTTATCAAGGGGCTTATGATATGGCGTTTATTTTTGGCAACTCCTTTTTTTCAATAGCAGAGCTCAATATACGAATAGAATGGAAATTTTATTGTCAATTCTAACAATCAAATGATGATTTAATACTTATATGATGAAAACAATACTTTATAAAATAATAGTTAAAACTAAATAAAAGGATAAAATGTAATTTCTTAGAGCAAAAAGAAGACAATCACGGCACCAGCGAAGTATTTAGCATGATTGCTATTCAATGTAACACCAGAATTTTGGGTAGTGAAATCGTCAACGCTGGTGACATTACCATTAGAGGTACCAGTGTTTGAAGGAGAGGAATCATCAACTGTTCCCGTAGCGTTATTGCCAGCTGAAATACCATCAATGGTTCCCGTAGCGTTATTGCCAGCTGAAGAACCGTCAATGGTTCCTGTAGCGTTATTTCCAGCTGAAGTACCATCAATGGTTCCTGTAGCGATATTGCCGAGTGAGGTACCATCAATCGTTTCCGTTGCATTGTTGGCTGTAATTTTGGTAGATGACAGGTCAGTTATTGACTCACCTTCTCTCGTTACTGTTGCTGTTGGCGCAGTAGTGGATAAATCTGATAATGGGATACCAGATGCTAAATCAAATGTATAAGTGGTACCATTTTTGACAAATTCAGTAGTACCTGATGTAGTCATCAATAACTCGCCATTCGAGTTAACTGTCCCTGGGCATTCAGTAATGGTAACCTTGAAAGTCATTGTATCTGTAACTAACCCAACAACTGTTGGTGTTATTGTTAAAGGAATTATCTTGCCATCGCTTCCTGTATAAGCAGTTGTAACTGGAGTCAAAAATAATGAAGCATATTCGGAATATATATCTTCACCTCCTTCAACTGGTACAATAGATGTTAAAGAGTTACTGTTGCCTGTTGGTTTAGTGACACTTTCAGCTTCCACTGAGGATGCAAAAATCTTTGTAATCAACCTAGTTGACGTTATAACTTCTGAACCATTTGGAACTTGGAACTGAGTAGTTGTAACAATAGTACTTGTGAATCTTTGATTGTTAGAGTTTGTAACAACTGTGACTGTTGTGACTGGCATTGCAGTTGTTTTGTATAACTTAGTAGTGGATGTGACTGTTTTAGTTACAACACTTGTGACGTATACAACTGAAGAGGATGTTCTGCTATTATTAGTGCTTGATGATTTGTTTAAAATTGAATCAGAAAAGACACTATCAGTCTCTGGTCCACTATGGGAACCTTCTGTAGCTGTTTGAGATAAGCTTGCAATTGTTGGTAATGATAATGAAACATTTGAAGTCACATCCTTTGTTGTAGTACTACCTGTAATGATAATGTCTGTACTTTGACCTTCAACTGAACTGCCAAAGGCATCCTGTGATGAAAATTTAGAAGCAGAGAATGTTGAACCTGATACAGATGTTAAACCTTTACCTGATTCATGTGCTGAAACTGAAGCAGAACCTGATTCATGTGCTGAAACTGAAGCTGAACCTGATTCATGTGCTGAAACTGAAACTGAACCTGAGTCATGTGCTGAAACTGAACCTGATTCATGTGCTGAAACTGTTGCTGAAGTGTAGCCTGATGCAGATGTCAAACCTTTACCTGAAACTGAAACTGATGATAAAGCTGAAGCTGAGCCTGACTCATGTGCTGAAACTGTTGCTGAAGTGTAGCCTGATATAGATGTTAAACCTCTACTCGATTCTGACTCTGGTCCACTATGGGAACCTTCTGTAACTGTTTGAGATGAGCTTGCAATTGTTGGTAATGATAATGAAACATTTGAAGTCACATCCTTTGTTGTAGTACTACCTGTAATGATAATGTCTGTACTTTGACCTTCAACTGAACTGCCAAAGGCATCCTGTGATGAAAATTTAGAAGCAGAGAATGTTGAACCTGATACAGATGTTAAACCTTTACCTGATTCATGTGCTGAAACTGAAGCAGAAACTGATTCATGTGCTGAAACTGAAGCTGAACCTGATTCATGTGCTGAAACTGAAGCTGAACCTGATCCATGTGCTGAAACTGAAGCTGATGATAAAGCTGATGCCGAAGCTGAAGCTGAACCTGATTCATGTGCTGAAACTGAAGCTGATGCTGAACCTGAACCTGATTCATGTGCAGAAACTGAAGCTGATGCCGAAGCTGAAGCTGAAGCTGCGCCTGATTCATGTGCAGAAACTGAAGCTGATGCCGAAGTTGAAGCTGAACCTGATCCATGTGCTGAAGCTGAAACTGAAGCTGCGCCTGATTCATGTGCTGAATTTGAAGCTGATGCCGAAGCTGAAGCTGAACCTGATGCATGTGATGAACTCGAAATCACATTTGAATTACTTGGCATAGAAATAACACTTGATCCTGAACTTATTAAAGTCTCACTTACAGGTGCCAGAGTGGCAGTAACTGATGCCGATACAACAACTGATTTTCCGCTGGTTTTGCTGACTGCAGTGCTAACCACCGATCCAACAGCATTTGAATCTGAACCACTACTAAATGTATATGTGTAACTTCCAGCATTATACGGCTGAACAGTGAGTGATCTAGAAACCCCCATACTACTTGATACATCAACACTGGATGATACCTCCATGGTGAGCGAATGCGCAGCGAACGGAACACTACCGGAAACACTACCATTGGAAACATAACTCGAATAACAAGAGGAACCTGGTGTTTGAACGACAATGATTTCATCAATGGTTTCATGACCGTCTGAAGCAATGTAAGTGGTGGTTGAAATCACAGTCTTGGTTTCACAACCTGATGATAACAATTCAGTGGTGTATGAAGTGATGGATTCGTAACATGAGGAACCTGGTGTTTGAACAACAATGATTTCATCAACGGTCACATGACCGTCGGCTGCAGTAGTGGTGGTGTATGAAGTAGATGAAACTGTCTTACAACCAGAACTCAAAACAGTGGTTGAATATTCCGTACTGGTGGTGTAACATGATGAACCTGGTGTTTGAACAACAATGATTTCATCAACGGTCACATGCCCATCGGCTGCAGTAGTGGTGGTGTATGAAGTGGATGAAACTGTCTTACAACCAGAAC
>JAJMJL010000021.1:0-102210 GCA_030563645.1 Saturnispora halmiae | reverse complement strand
AGGAGAATATTTGTTAAGTATTTATTGACAGGTGTCGATATTTTTTAACAAATAAGATTACATAACCCATTCTTCCAAAGTTCCCCCATCACAATATTCAAATGACAAAAACACAATAGGAATTTCTGGACCAAAATCATTCATTCTGTACTTTTGTATTTATCATAGGATAGCAATAGAGGTGACAATTAATTATTGTTAGCCTTTTCCACACTTTGAATGAGAAAACTTGTTGCGTTAGTAATAAAATGAATTTCTGTTGCTAATGAGTTGTCCATCCATTCTGGTACAGATTGGATTCCTTGGTGATTGAATACAATTTAAGCAGAAAAGAACTTAGGGACCCTTTCATCGTTTTTTTCTATGTTTGAAAGGCTTTTCAACTCTTGAGTATCATCGATTCCATTCTTTAAAAAAAATAAGTGCTTTCGTTCGAGACTGTCTAAAACCTAGAAACATATTCAGTGCGCTATTGAGCAATAATATTTAAACAGTAGCTAAAACTTTAATCTAACATCAATAAATTTAAATGTATTCAAGTACCTGTTGCAATAGACCCTTTTCACTAAAACAGTTAGTGATGTACTAGGGTCCTTTTTACATCAACAAATGGAGGGATGGCCGAGTGGTCTAAGGCGGTAGACTTAAGATCTACTGGGATTACTCCCGCGCGGGTTCGAACCCCGCTTCCTTCATTCTTTTTTTTGAATATTCAATAAATGTAGATTTTTATACACATGGTTTTAAACTCTTGTAATCAACAGGTTACAACGGTGTTCATATATATATAAAGATAAAAGAAAGCAAGTATATTCAAGATAAATGTATCAAAAAGTATCATAAAATTTAAATGTGAAAATGCATTTTTTTGCTTAGCAATAAGGCTACGCCCTCTTAACAATAACTTCATATCTTTTTGTTTTCTTCAATGAAATCAATTTCCTGCTCAACAAAAGATTCATCGCTAGTATTAGTTTGTTGGCCAAGAGTACCATCACCAAGTTGAGTGATGTCATAACCATTACTAGAAAGATATTCCAAAAACCTAAAGTCTTCTCTTTCAAATGATTCTTGATCTACAGCTGGTAAACCAAACAAGGACAGAAGAGCTGCTATCAAAGCCAATGAAGATGCTAAATAAAATGGAACTTGATAACTTTTATAACCTTGACCTTTGTAATGCTTAATGATAGATGGGAAAGCATATGTACCACAGAAAGCACCAATTTTCCCAGTTGCTGCAGCAATACCATAGTACACACCTCTAATTGGTGTTGCAGAAGTTTTAGCTGCAAGTAAACCAATATTGTTTCCAGGACCAAAACAACCGAGAGTTTGAAAAATACCATAGACCACAACGAATGCACCTACGTTTTTAATCAAATGTGGATATAAACCAGCCATTATGAAACCAACCATGGTTTGTAATACTAAGCCGACAGTTAAAGTCATTCTTGGGCCAATATAATCACAGACAATTGCACCAATAAAGGCACCTGGTATGGAAAACAAATTTAAAACGACATTCCAACCAAAAGTTTTGTAAAGGGAGTGATCGGTAATGATTTGATTTAAAATTGGAGCTGAAAAAATACCGAAAGCATATGCTGAAAAGTCATAAATCCACCAAATGAGTGAAATAACCAATAATCTTGGCCAATAGAATTTCACAACCATCAACCATGGAACCTTTGTATTCTTGAAGTTGACCTTTTCGAATTGTGTGCTTTCTTTGAAAAACAATCTCATAACAAAAAGAGAACAAGGGAAAATAGCACCAAAACCAAGTGTAACTCTCCAAACAGGTTGTAAATTATCTGGCCCGCAAATCCATAACATAACCAGAGGAACGAAGGAGGAAATCACAAAACCAGCCTCAATCATTAAATCTGTAAACCAAATAAAGTATCTGTTTCTATGCTCTGGCTTCAAAAGGGCAGCTGCTTCTGCACATGCAGTCGAAGCTGTAGGATATTCAGCACCAATGAAAATCCCTAAAAAAAATCTGTAACATGTTAAAGCAGTGAATAAGCCACCAGCATTACCACCAACTTTTGATTCAGTACCAATACCCCAAGATCCTGCAGCTAAAATCGAAAAAATAATTAAACCACCAGATGATATGAGCATACCTGTTTTTCTTGACATATAATCAGATACAAAACCAAAAGAAAACTGTCCAAAAACAGTCCCGACAAATACAATTGCTGAAACATTTTGAAGTGCTCTAGAATTAGAATATTGGTCTCCATAAATTTTAAGTAGACAAGTATTTACAGTATTAATGGAACTGTTAACATAACCGTCAGAAAAAAGACCAGCTCCAGCAGTAAAAATTGGCCAGTATGATTTTTTTCCCTTCACTGCAACCTCATCTTCATGAACTGCAATCTCATTACCATCTTGATCTGTGATAAAAAACTTTTTTGGCTCAGAGTTTGTTACCAAAGTTTTACCCCAGGTGACTTCTCGTTTGACTATTTCTGGTAGTGATTTAAAAGGCATAGGCTACTGCTTGATCTTGAATTTAGATGTAAAGCTTTTATTTGAGCAACATGGATATACTCTATTTATATGAGAAAGTTGACGATTCACACGTTGTTACATTGTGCGCCAAGTATATGCAACGTGGGCAAAACAACAGAGTGCGGCTTAAAAAGCTGGATTGTTAGAAAAAATTACACTTGGCTATTCTCACCCCATGTAATACCAACTTTAAAAAAAATGAAGTGGCAGTTACATAGAAAGCGCAATCAAGCCATAATATATTAGATGGTGGGTAATACCTTACAAGGTTGTTGTTTTGTAAGTTGAATATATTACACGTGTGTACTTGTGATTAGATTTGCACGTGCATATATCATAAACGCAAACAGGGCACGTTTATTGTTTATGCAGGTACGCGCCAAGAATTTCACGAGGCAAAAACTTTTAGATCACCATAGCAAACAGATGTAAATGTCTATATCTATGAATAATTTCATATCAACAAGGGAACAAAGTACTTTTGAGTACGTGTAAAAAAATTACATTGGAGTTAGATTAGACGACAGAGCAAGAAAAGAATTTTTTTTCTCATGCATGAAAAACGTGTAGTAAATCACAGCTTTCAGTTATCTTTTTTGATACACTCATGGCTTTGTTGGGTAACAAGTACAAAATCATGCCAAAAAAACTTTTTTTTGGAAAAACAATGATAGAAAAAGTAGTTGCATGGCGGTGAAGAGATTATATATAAGTTCAGTTTTAACTATATTAATAAAGCTTCAAATATTGCTATTTCTTTTTCTAGTTTATCTGGAATTAAACGTAAAGTTTCATAGAATGGTAATAAATAGCATTATTAGTACACTATTATTAAAATAAAACATATAGAATAAAACATTAAACCAAATGAGGAACTTAAGCTGCGTTTCAATTTAAGGTTGGTATCAAATTTATGTAATCCATTCATTATATGGTAATTATCATATTAAGTTTATATTTAGAACCATTTTTATTTACTCAGCAAGAGTTGTGAAAAAATACTTTTTTCAATAACAACGTGGTCTAATTAATTATACCAAATGTAGAAGATGGCGACCAGGTTTCTTTAAGAAAAGGTTTAATTTTTTTACAATAATTGAGATTCAGCATCAACGATTTATATTGACTATTTATACCACTATTATAATGCTATTAAAAAATGTATATAGTTCGGAAAAATGTCAAAATTTTTATTAATGACACTGAAAGCTAATTTTTTCCTTTACAATTACCCAACCCTGTATATATA
The DNA here is from genome assembly GCA_030563645.1 of Saturnispora halmiae. Taxonomy (NCBI): domain Eukaryota; kingdom Fungi; phylum Ascomycota; class Pichiomycetes; order Pichiales; family Pichiaceae; genus Saturnispora; species Saturnispora halmiae. The sequence continues at coordinate 98,435 of JAJMJL010000021.1, read as the reverse complement.
TATATATATATATATAAAAGTGCTGATTTAGAATAACATCAACTCATCCATTGTACATTATTCATATATTACAAGTAATTAGATTCAATTATCCGTGCTTCAATTTCGGAAAATATGGGGAAGTTTCCCCATATTGTGGCTTTATCGCGGATATTATGGAATAAAAATAACGGAGTTCGGATCTATTTCCTAAAACGGGTAAACGGCCCGTGGTCTAGAAATGGACGCCTTTTGCCCGTAATAGTGTTTATCAGTAATAATAATAAAAGTATTTAAACCAAGAAGGATTCTTAAGAAAAGTTCATTATCGAATTGATTCGATTATTACTTTTTAGTAAATAATAAAAACACCAATGCCTTCAACTAGCGCAACATCACAAATTAATACAGAAATCAATTCTTCTTCTTGTGAAACCAATTCCTCATTACCAGTAGAACCTATTTCTTCTAATACCGATTATAACGGTGTGTTTAATGATGAATGGTATGAATATGATGATGAAGGATTTATTCCAATTGTTTGTGCACTTTCTGATGTTAATACTTTTGGGTCCCATGCATACACTAATTAATTAAGAATTAATATCATCTATTGATAATATTCTCTATTTTACTTCTTTTACTATATACTTAATAAATAAATAAATAAATACCTTTTAATTCAATTTAATACCATATTATACCATATGATAATACTTTTTAATATCTTACATTTACTTTGAAAAATAAATAAATAGCTAATTTAATACTTATTATACTATAATATCATTAATATGATTAATATGATTAATATCTGTAATACCATACCATACTATAATATCATTAATATGATTAATATCTTCAATATCTTTAATATCTTTAGTATCTTTAATATCTGTAATACCATACCATACTATAATATCCTTAATATCTTATATCTATTGTATTGTTAATTAATAAATAGCTTTCAATTTAATACTATACAATAATATCTTTAATATCTTTAGTATCTTTAATATCTGTAATACCATACCATACTATAATATCCTTAATATCTTATATCTATTGTATTCTTAATTAATAAATAGCTTTCAATTTAATACTATACAATAATATCTTCAATATCTTTAATATCTTTAATATCTTTGATATCTTTAACATTTTTTAATATCTTACATTTCTTATATATTTATTAAATGGATACATTTCAATTCAATTCCATTACCACAATATCTTAAATACCTTTTATATCTTTGATATCTTTAACGCCTTCAATATCTTACATAATCATCCCCTAAACTTCCTCATGTCCTTTTGCTGACGTAAAATTTCGGTCATGTCCCTTTTTTAACCGAGATTGTATGGATGAATGGATTAATTAATTCACCCATGCATCATCAATAATGTTTTTCTTCTAATTCAGCCTAAAGTGTTAATTACACAAATGTCTAATATAGAGAAATTAAAACAAGAAGAAGGAGTAAAACGTATTCCATCTCTTCATTCTATTTATAATGCAACTTCTTCGCAACATGGATCTCATTCTACATTAAATGAATTGGATCAAACGGTGTTTAGTCCAAATATGGGTATCATTCCTAAAACCATCCCTCGTCATATTAATGCAGTTTCAGATAATTATGAAGGTGGACATTACGATCATGATGAACATGAAGACAGTGATGATGATGAAGAAGGGGCATTACAAATGACATGGCAAACTGTAGTTTCAACCGATAACGACGTTTCAATCCCTGGTCATGTTAACAAATAAATTTATTAAAGCAGTGTCCTTATTATATACACATATTATATATATACACGCAAATTCATACATAATAATCGAGTTATCCATTCTTTGTTTATTTATTGGCGGAACCTCTTGGTCTGTCTTTGAATTTATTCTTATTTTGATTCTTACCAGTTCTGGTCTTGAATCCACCCTTGGCGAGAACACCCCATGGGGACATTGAAGGTTTATTAGATTTGGATTTACCTCTACCACCACCCATTGGGTGATCACATGTGTTCATTGCCACACCTCTAACAGTTGGTCTAATACCCTTTAATCTATTTCTACCAGCTTTACCTAATGATTCATTATGATGAGCAGAATTGGAGGTAACACCTAATGTTGCACATGCGTCAATTGAGATATATCTTTGTTCACCAGATTGTAATTGAACAATGGCTTTACCAGTTTCTGGTAATTTTGAAACAATTCTACCAAATGAACCTGCAGCTCTACAGTATTTAGCAGGGCCAATTTTATGTTCTCCAATGTTATGAACAATTGTACCAACAGGAATCATTGTAATTGGTAAGCAATTACCCTTTCTTGAAATCTTAACAGATAAAAGTGCAGGATCAATTGTACCTCCCATTTCTTTAATGAATCTTCTTGGAATACCTGCTCTAAATGATTCAACTTCATCTCCTTCTCTTAAACCTTCACACGCAACAATGTAAGATTTCATTTCAGGTTGATCTTTTTTATAAATCAATGCAATATGTGCAGTTCTATTTGGATCATATTCGATTCTTTCAACAATATGAGGACCTGGGGTAGTTCTTTCGTAATCGACAATACGGATTCTTCTTTGAACACCACCACCTTGATGCCTAACAACGATTCTACCTGTATTATTTCTACCTGCTTTGGCAACTTTAGTCACGGTTAATGGTTTGAAAGGTTTTCCTTTCCAAAGGTAAGGATATAAAGGTTTTCTCCACCATCTTAGACCTGGTGATGTTGGCTTTAATTTCTTCATTTCAACTTTTTCCTTTGATAATTGGAATTGTCTTGCTGTTAACTCATCTTGTTTCTCCAATTCTGTTAATTCAATTTGACGTTGAGTAATTATAGTACTATTCGTGCTTGTACTAACTTTCATTGATCCGGTCCAAATTATTGGCCGTGTTTTAGTCATCAATAATTTTCTATTGATCCCCATAAACATCTTCTTCTACTACTAATCCCGTCTATTAGACCTTTAATTAAACTTGATGTTTCTTTCTTTCTTCACTTCCTCTTCGAGGGCAAAAAATTGAATATTTTTCACCATCCTCCCTTGGGCATAATTCCCACGCACACCCGTCCACGCAGCTTGTGCTCAGCAAATGGTTTTTGCCAATTTTTTTCTCTTTTTCGCCTTCCAATTGGAGACAAAAGAATCCTTTTAACAACTTAATAAGTGTTAGTATATAAAACAATGGTTGCTACCAGATTTGTCAGAGCTCTTTCTACCAAGGCCGCTGCTGCGGTTAAGCCACCAGTTCAACTTTTTGGATTGGACGGTACTTATGCTACTGCATTATATACAGCAGCAGCTAAGGATTCATCCATTGAAAAGACCAATGCTTCAGTTGAAAAGCTTGCTTCCACTTTGGAAAAGGATTCAAAGGTTTCAACTGTCTTGGCCAATCCTGCTCTTTCTTTAAGCGCAAGAAAGGAAATTGTTTCAACTTTAGCATCCCAATTGAAATTAGAACAAGTCACTGTCAACTTACTTAATGTCCTTGCTGAAAACAACAGATTGGAAATCTTCTCTAACGTTGCCAAGCAATTTGCCATTTTAAACGCTGCTCACAATGGTGTCGTTGAAGCTACCGTCGTTTCTGCTAAGGCCCTTGATTCAAAGACTTTATCAAAATTAGAAAAGGCCATTTCTGCCTCAAAATACGTTGGTCAAGGTAAGACTTTAAAGATTTCTAATGAAGTCAACCCAGATATTCTTGGTGGTTTGATTGTTGAAGTCGGTGACAAGACTGTTGATTTGTCTGTCTCCGCAAAGGTTTCTAAGTTGAACAAGGTTTTAACTGAAGCTATCTAATTTTAACGTTGACGAACTTATTTATTATCACTATTATTATTATTATTATTATTATCATCATCATCAATACTACTACCTCTCTGTTGTATATATATCTATAATATTATATATCATCCTCTCCATATTTATTCAAATCACAAATAAAGGACGAAAAAAAAGTATACTATTATATACAACTTCTTTCTATACTTGTTTTTGTTGTTTTTTGTTGCAGTTTTCCTCCATGGACTCTTTAACGTCGGATATCAACAATCTGGATATTTCCAAAGTCAAGGGGGATGTGACGGACTTGTTTTTTCACCAAGTTTCCAAAATTCAAGTTGGACACATTGTTAAATCACCAATTTTCCCTCTTTTGCATGGAACTCATGCACTTGAAGTGCTGAACCCACGTTTAGACTCTTATCTGGTCAAAGAAGTTGAATATTCCCATCCTGATTTGTTAACAGAACAACAGGCACTGGGAATTTGTACAGGACTCATAAGGGCATTAACATGCTGGCTTGGAGATAATGTCAGTTTGAGTAATTCAGTTTTAGGTTATGAACCGTTGTGTGATATTCTTGATAAATATAAAGAGAATTTGGACTTGAATTTCTTAAATAGAAATGGTACATTGAATGACATTGTTGACTGTGTAATTGTGGGAGTTATTGGATGTGTGAAACTAGTTTTGAATTGTGCACTTCAAGGAGTTGTATATGATGATGAAGATGTTACTACACGTACAATGGATTTGAATTGGTTTCATGACGTCTCCACACAAGAGATATTGGAAGTTTTATTGAGGGCAAAACAATGGACTGAAAATGAAATAATTCTTAATATTGTATCCATTTTAGAGTGCTGGTTATCATTAGAAAGCTTACTATATTTGGAAGTTCAACCTTTTAAATCATCTCAACAGATATCTGATTTTCAATCAAAAATTAAGTCAACATTACAAGTTGTTGAATCCTTAAATGAAATCAACGAAAATGAAATTGGTCAAATCCCGGAGAATTGTTTCAATACAAATGCACTAAAGAAATACAATAACTTTATTCCTCCTAAACCTGTAGTTCAATCATCATGGAAGGATTCAATGATCAATTTATCAGAATTATTCCAAGATACTTTCGATATACTTGAAATTTGTCGTATGGGTTCAATTTTAGAATGGAAAGAATGGTTGAATTACTTGATGAATAAAAGGCATAACCATAGTTCAGATGAAATTTTAGGACTACACGTTGTTCCAAGAATGATTTTACAACTATTCTTAGTTAGAGATGATGAATCGATTTTAGGAGATTCAAATTTCAAAATAAATGATCTACTTTGGACTTATATGAAGCAATTAACAATGTCAAACTCCTCATTAGATATTCATTCAAGCCATTTTGAACTACAAATTGATCATGTCATTCAGAACTTGAAAGTCCCCTTTACCCAATGCATTACTGCAGTTTCCCAAAATCCTTCAAGACAAAGACAAATATTTGCAAAAAACTCATTATTCTGGGATAAATTTCAAGCTGAATTTCCTCAAATTGAATATGATTTTAATAAAGAGATTCCTGATGTCAATAATGAAACCCAATCTCCTTTGATGCCATTAACAGCGTTTCTTTATTTTGAGAAATTGGAAAAAATGATCCGAGTAATTTTGAAAAGTGTTGAGCTCGAAATTTTCAAAGATGTAAGAGAGCTAACCAATGGATATTTTGTACTAATTTACATCATTGATCATATCATGAACCATTTAGATGGATTATCTCAACTTTATGATTATAGATTAAAACAAATAGATTCATATCCAAAGAAAATTAAAAAACTCAGTGGTGATAAGAAGTCTAAGATCAAAACTCAATACGAATTTGCTAATTCACAAAAAGTATCAATTGAACAGACCTTGAGTTATTGGAAATTCAAAATGAATTATTATCATATATTGAAATTGATTTCTGAAATAAAATTGACAACTTTACAAATTCTATGTTCACTTGGGTTCAATCAGTTGACACCATTAGCATCAAAGAGGGTCACACCAAGTCAATTATATTCATTACAATGGAAGAATTTCAATTCCATTGGAGTTCCTTCAATGCCATTATTCAATGAACTGGATTCTTCCATTTCTTCATTTAGTGAAACTTTTACATCACTTGTCCAAGAAGGAAAAGGTAGTAGAATTAATATTTTAGTAGAAGACAACATGAAAACAGTTTCATCATTAGTTTCTGAGAATGAACAATTGATTTCAAAGATGAAATGGGCACAGCCATTAATTGACGTCGTCAAAACGGAAATGATTTCTTTGAAGAGGGAAACTGTTACATCAAAATTGGAATTATCTAAAATAGTTAACCTAATTAAACCTCTCTTGACCAAAAATGATTTCAAATTAATTATCAACAGAGAACAAAGACATTGTTATTTCCCAGGTTTGGAATTAACACCATTACATGTATAAAACACTATTAGCATAATAATAATAAGAATTATAATAGCAACAATAGTACTGATGTGGAATCATTATGTACATTGCTATGAATTAAAACAAAGGAAATTGGACGGTGGCCTAATTGAGGGCATCCGCTAAGGAAGTTGAATCCTAAAACTCACCAAATCCGTTTTATTTCATTACTATCGCTCGCCGTAAACCATTCTGTACTTATTCCAAAACCCTCGAAACGTATCACGTGTTTCAACACAGGGCTGACTACAAATGAGCACATAAACACAGTCCCCAATTTTCCCAATGAGGAAATTTTCACTCACGCACTGAATCTGAAGGATCAAGAAAAAAAGTTATACAAAGTGAAAAACTCTCTCTGAGAATACGGTATTCATATCCAACGAATAATTAACAATGCCTCCAAAGTTCGATCCATCTGCAGTTAGTTACCTTTACTTGAGAGCCGTCGGTGGTGAAGTTGGTGCTTCATCCGCTTTGGCTCCAAAGATTGGTCCTTTAGGTCTTTCCCCAAAGAAGGTCGGTGATGATATCGCCAAGGCCACCAAGGACTACAAGGGTATTAAGGTTACCGTTCAATTGACCATTCAAAACAGACAAGCTACTGCCTCAGTTGTTCCATCTGCTTCTTCTCTTGTTATTGCTGCCTTAAAGGAAGCCCCAAGAGACAGAAAGAAGGACAAGAACGTTCCTCACAATGGTAACATTGCTCTTGACGAAATCGTTGAGATCGCTAGAACCATGAGAGAAAAGTCCTTCGGTAAGAACTTGGCTTCTGTTACCAAGGAAATCTTAGGTACTGCTCAATCTGTTGGTTGTAGAGTTGACGGTAAGCCACCTCACGATATCATTGATGCTATTAACGCTGGTGAAATTGACAGTATGTTATTCATTTAATTCCCATTTTTTTTTGAACCATTTTACTAACACATCAAACTTTTCCAACAGTCGCCGACAACTAAGCATTCTTTTCTCATGTATAATTTGTTAATACATCTTTTGAAATAAATCAATTTTAAAAAATTCAATCCAAATGATCCATAATTTATCCCTTTTTATCATACATGTTTGCTAACACTCTGTTTCCAAATCTTACTCCATATTTGGTACCAATTTTTAATGCAAACTAGATTTACTGACCATTACTCAACTGCAAGTTTAGATTTTCTTCTACGATTTGTGGTTCCTTTCACCGGTCATATATTTTTATATATTTTTCAGCCTTACTAGTAAAATTAAACCTAAGTAATCCTCCTATTCAACCTTAGCAGTTTACCTATCTTTTTTGCCCTTCTGTAATGTTTTGAAATTAATATGTAAATCTACATGTTTACATAATCATGTATCTGTCATTGCATGTATTGTTTACCTTTTTCTTTATTGTTTTTTTTTTATTTTGTCCTATAGTCAATCAACCATGACCTCGCACTCTTCTCTTAGGGATCCATGCGATGATTTATTTGTGCATGCATTGACAAGCATAAAAGCTTTGACGAATTTGGCCAATGAAACAAACTTACCTAAACCTCCATTGAAGATTAGAATTACTTTATATGGGATCTATAAACAAGCAGCTGAAGGAGATATAAATATTCAAGAACCTGATCCTCTATCAGATCACGCATCAAATACCAAGTGGAAATCCTGGAAATTGAACCAAGGTCTGTCACAGAATGAAGCCAAAAAGAAATACGTTAAAGAAATAATGTCATTATTGGATTCTTATGGAAACCAATATCCACAAGTAACTCAATTAAAAGAGACTCTTCAATTATATTGGGATCAATTCAATTCTAGGAATAAAAAATATGGTGATATATTATATACTCCACCACCTCCAGTGTCAGTAACAGGAGGAGTTATGATTTCATCAGGTTCAATTGCCAGGTCTCATTCACCGGCTGCTTCATTATATCGAATTGCTTCTTCTGGTGTTAATAGGTCATCATCAAATTTGATAGAGAGAACAATCCCCATTTCTTCTGATCATATCAATAATACCCAATCAAAATTGAATTATCAAACGCCTCCTGGAAAATATCCCAAAGATTTATCTTCTAATAGATACAAATCTCTTAGATTGGCTTCTCAATCAACCATTGATGACACACATGCTAATAATCCTAAAAAAAATTCCGATAAGAACAAAAATCAATTACAAATGCTTCAAAATGTGCTAAATTTACTGAAATCTTTATCTACTCAATTATACACACAATTATTTCATACGGGAATATTGAGAGATTTTCTTATTGTTCTATTGGTCATATTATTCCAAAGAAACTCTCAATTCTTCAAAAAATCATCACTTTCTATCCAAAATTCATTTTCAAAAATCGTACACATAGCTACCAATTTCTTTTCAAACCTCTAATCTTGTCCATTCACATTCTGAATATTTCCACTATTATTTATTCGTTTTCTCTTTTTTTTAGCTAAGCAAATGGTATTCTTCTATTATGTTCTATTGAAAAAAAATTACGTAAGATCACCTAAAAAGATTATTACTAATCTAACGCCATTCCCTTTCAACTACACGTTTTTCTTTATTAAATATGTCGGTTTTAACAGAAGAGAAGTCAGCATCGAAGCCAGGGCGTAAGTTGATCACTTCAGAGCCTAAGAACAAAAGGACTGCGCAAAATAGAGCGGCTCAAAGGGCTTTCAGAGAGAGAAAAGAACGTAAGATGAAGGAATTAGAGGACAAAGTGCAATTGTTGGAAGAGGAGAAGACGCAAATCGCCAACGAATCAGATTTATTAAGAATGCAGGTGAAGACTTTGATGAGTCAACTGGCCAATTATGAAAAAGGTACAGATGTGTCACAAGTAGCCACAAATTCATCGGGATCAACACCAAGTGATAGCCATGAAGCACCAAGTTCTATCTCAAGTGTATCATCAACAGGTAATTGGAGATTAGATAAAACTAATTTGGATATATTGACATCTACAGCACCAATCCCTGAATATAATGAAGATGTGTTCTGCAAAAACTTGAATGAAGCGTGTGGTACAATGGAATGTCCTTTACCTAAATCAGCAAGCAGTATCTCAACAGCCAGCAACAAAGTAAGTCCATTAACGTTTAATACTGTCAATACAGACGAATCTCCATTTGAAAAAGTATCTACAACTTTACCAAATAATGAAATGGGATTTTTATTCGATCATGGGAATACAATAATGTTTGATGATATTCAAGATAGTGACTTGTTAAAGAATTCTAATTTCAATTTAGGTATGTACGATGATCTGGATATGGAATTTGCCCACGAGGAAGATACCTTTGATCGTATATTGAACCAAGAAGGTTTCTTAGAAAATTCTATAAATAATCATACCAAAGATCAAAAGAATTCATCTGCTGAAGAATCAACATCTTCAATATCACCATCTGATACAATCCCATCTGAATTTTCTATTTCAAATAAAGTTTCTCCTTCTACATTGGATGCAGAAATTGTTCCAAATAACGATGTAAGCTTAATGAAATGTTCTCAAATATGGGAAAGAGTCACATCACATCCTAAATTTACTGATATTGATATTGATGGTTTATGTGAAGAATTGAAACAAAAGGCAAAATGTAGTGAACGAGGTGTCGTTGTAAATGGTACAGATGTTGGAGATATACTTAAAACAGCTGTTAAACAACAACAACAATTACGAAGGCAACAAGATACCGACTCAAATGGAAACATGTTTCTAGGTGGGACTTGGTAATTATTAGTCTTTTGATATGTATTTATTCTTTTGTGTGTACACACAGTTCAGTTTTAGCTTTTTTTTACACAATTTAATTCAAGTTCATTTTTCTTCTCTTTGCTGAGATCAAAACATTTTCCATTAACATCGTTATAGTCATTGGACCAACACCGCCAGGAACTGGAGTTAAAAACCCTGCAGTTTGATCAACATCCTTTTCACAATCACCATAAATTTTGTAACCACGCTTATCACTTGCATCGTCAACATAATTGATACCAACATCAATAACAACTGCACCAGATTTAATCCAGTCTTTTTTCACTAAATTTGCTGAACCAGCTGCACTTATAACAATATCACCCATTTTGACAATTTCTTTCAAATTCGATGTTTTGGAGTGACATGTTGTAACTGTACAATCGTTGTTCAACAGCATAGTAGACATTGGACGTCCCACTATATTACCTCTACCAATGACAACGGCATGTTTTCCTGCTAAATCAATTCCGGTTGATTGGATTAATCTTAAACATCCTTCCGGAGTACATGGTTTAAATAATGGATTTCCACCGACTTTGTTCAATTCAGCCAGATTATATCTGCCGAATCCATCAACATCCTTTTCATGTTCAACAATTTCTAAAACTTCATGATCTATGTGATTTGGGATTGGTAATTGAACAAGAATACCATCACAATCCTTTTCAGCATTTAGAACTTGTAATTTAGTTTCAAGTTCACCGGTTGTTGTCGACTCTGGTAATTTAATAACATCACATTTAATACCCAACTTATTAGCAGCATTTGCTTTCATTCTGACATAATTGGATGAGTCCATTTGTTCACCGATTAGAATAATGGAGAGTTTTGGCTCGATTTTCAATTCTTCAATTTGTGATTTGATTTGTGATTTGATTTGATTGGCAATTAGCTTACCATCAATTAGACTAGCTTTATATTGTTGTTTCATTATTGAAGAACTAAATGTTCTAATACTGTTTTGAAACATTTAGAATGACAGAGAAGAATAAATGGAAAAAAGAAGTTAGCATTTCTTGAAGAAGTCAAAAAATTGTTTTCTTGGCATAACAGATCAAAACAATAGGAAATACCATGACAATATTAGACTACACGTTCGTTCCCAGTGGGAGTAAAGACATGTGATGAACTCATTAAATCATTTTTTTTGAAGAGAATATAAAATAACTACATGATAAATAAATAAATAATAAATAATAATCACCATAATGAAATAGATAACATCAATGGGGAAAAAAGTTCAGTTGAATGAATGAATATATTAAATCATGGTATTATAAAACAAAGGAATTTAAGCCTTTTCCAACTTAGCAACCAATTCCTTGTACTTTTCAGTAGAGAAGGACTTTGGTCTTTCGATGGACATACCTAAACCTCTGTCAATGATCAATTGTGGTAAAACACCGAAGGCTCTGGCGACACCGAAAAGAACAGTGTAGTAAGATTCTTCAGTTAAACCGTAGTATTGTAAAAGAACACCAGAGTGGGAATCAACATTTGGCCATGGGTTCTTGGTCTTACCGTGTTCGGTCAAAACCTTTGGAGCGACTTCGTAAATGTTAGAAACTAACTTGAACATGTCGTAATCTGGCATGTGCTTCAAAGCAAATTCTCTTTGAGCGGTATATCTTGGATCAGTCTTTCTCAAGACAGCGTGACCGTAACCTGGGACAACACGACCAGCGTTCAATGTTTCCCATAAGTACTTTTCAATCTTCTTCTTGTCGAAGATATCATTACCAAGTTCCTTCTTCATACCGACTAACCATTCTAAAACTTCTTGGTTAGCTCTACCGTGAAGAGGACCAGCAAGACCGTTCAAACCGGCAGCTAATGATAAGTATGGGGAAGACAAAGCAGAACCGACCAAGTGGGTGGTGTGAGCAGAGACGTTACCACCTTCGTGATCAGAGTGAATAGAAAGGTATAATCTCATCAATTCAATGAATTCCTTGTTTTCACCGAAACCTAACAAGTTTGCGAAGTTGTGACCGTAATCTAATTCGGTGTTGACCTTGGCGACCTTACCATCCTTGAAAACGTTTCTGTAGATCTTAGCAGCAACATTTGGTAACTTGGCCAATAAGTCGATGGAATCTTCGTAAGTGTACTTCCAGTATTCCTTCTTGTTAACACCTTCAGCGTAAGCCTTGGCGAACTTAGATTCGGATTCTAAAGCGTTAATAGCAATGGACATTTGAGCCATTGGGTGCAAGGTAGCAGGACAAGTGTCCAACAAATCAACAACGTGCTTTGGTAATTCGGATCTTTGAGCTAATTCCTTGGAGAAAGCCTTGGTTTGTGCTTCAGTTGGGACTTCACCGGTCAATAACAACCAGAACAAAGCTTCTGGCAATGGTTCTGAACCACCTGGACCCTTTGGTAATTCCTTTTGAATATCTGGAATGGTCTTACCTCTGAATCTAATACCTTCGACAGGATCCAAAACTGAACCTTCCCAAACGAGACCCTTGATACCTCTCATACCACCGTATGCTTGTTCCAAAAGAACTTCACCAATGACGGTCTTACCGTGCTTGGCCTTAAGTTCCTTGACTTCCGCTTGCCATGCTGGCAATAATTCTGCAAATCTTTCCTTTAAGGTTGGTTCTGCTGATGAGTATGCTCTAACAAAAGCCTTTTGAAAGTTTCTAATAGACATGGCTTCCTATTCCTGTTTAATTCCTAAAGAAAAAATCGCCTTCATTCCATTTGCCTTCCGAAATGGACGGATGAGGCCTTTTTATATCTCAATTGCCAAGCGCGTCACGATTTTTTGCGCCTTTTATTACAAGTCGGATCCGAAATTCTATACGCGGACGCCAATAAATTTGATTTTTCAGTGAAAGAAATGCGGTGGCCCGTGGCGGAGTAGACGTCGTTTGTTAATCTTGTAATTAGAGCGGTATATTGAGATTTTATTCTCTCTTTTAAACGGAACAATTGACGATATTCTACGGATTGTTTAATATTTTGATTATTACCAATGGAGGGATTATGGTGAAACACCAAGGGAGGGGAATTTAATTGTTGTAATTTTAAAGTAAGATCTTCAATGATCTTATCACGTTGCTTTAATTGAGATTTTAATAGGTTAATTTCAGATTCCATTAGATATGAATAATTTAAGAGACGTACGTAAGTAATTTGAGGGATTGAATAATTAATCATATTTTTTTTTGTACGGCGAAGGGCGTTAAGGGGATGGGGGGAAGGGCAATGGGCGGTGGGCGTGGGGCGGTGGGCGGTGAGCGATAAAAATATTTTTTTGGCGTAGGCCCAATCGACGATTCGCGGTGGGCGGTGGGCGGAGGGTGATGAAAATATTTTTTTTCGCGTGGGGCAGTGGGAGTATTTTTTTTTTCGTACGGACTGGGTTTTTTTACCCACCGCCTTTTATCATTCCGATTTCTATGCGTTATTTTAACGTGTGTTGAATGTGTGTGTGTGTTCCGCGAACTCGAACTTCTTAATTTTTTTTTTTTTTCTAATGGTAGGAGAAAGAAATTTGAGCAACGTGAAAAAATCATTATAATGTCAAAGGAAAAATGATGTCGTTCGCCCTTTTCGCCTTCCTCCTCCCCTTATTAAAAAAAATGGTGTAAAAATTTACTTCCTCCCCCCCCCCTATTAAAAAAAATGGTATGAAAATTTCACTTTCTCCCTCCCTCCCGTTTAAAAAAAAAACAACAGTATGAAAATTCACTTCCTCCCTCCCTCCCCTTTAAAAAAAAAGCCCATTAAAAAAATGAATTGGTGGGCGGGCAAACATCGGTACGAGATAAAACAAAAAAACCATCCAATAACTACAAAATAAAATGTTCATTAATACTGTGTAAAATAAATTAATATAAAAATTGATACTATATTAACACAGGTATTATATTATTATATTACATTATATTATAACTTTATATAATATCAAGACAGATATAATAATATTTTTTCAAAAAGCAATAAATAAATGTATATATATATAAAAGGGGGAAAAGTGGCAAAAAAAAGTTAATCAAGACTCCTTTTTTTTTATCTAATTACTTATACTGTTATAGTATAAATATCATATAGTAGTGATAATATATCTAGTATATATATTAATATATATAAAAATAGAGTCCATATATTGATTGATAGATATATTTGTTATTATTATATATAATTGTAGAATAAATATACGTATATATATATATATATATTTATTTAGATCTACATAATTAATTAGTGAGTAGTTATTGGGTCGTACACATTAAATATTACTTACAAACATAGGTCGTTGCACACTTATATACAAAAGTATTTCCACAGACACAGACACACACAGGCACACACAGACAAACACACACTTATACAACATCTTATATTATAATGTCCATTCCAAGAAATTTCAAACTTTTAGAGGAACTAGAGATTGGTGAGAAGGGATTAGGTTCTGAATCTTGTTCCTATGGTTTAGCGGATCCTGATGATATTACAATGACAAATTGGAATGCAACAATCATTGGTCCTCCAAATTCTAATCATTCAAATAGAATTTATTTCCTCCATATTCATTGTGATGATAATTATCCAAAGAACCCTCCTAAAATTAGATTTGTTTCCAAGATCAATCTACCTTGTGTAGATCAAACTAACGGTGATATTATTATCGAAAAGTTCCCAACTATTTCAAATTGGAAACCTTCTTATTCATTGGAAATCATTTTATTGGATTTACGTAAGTTGATGGCTTTGCCTTCAAATAAGAAACTAATCCAACCAAAAGAAGGTGAAACTTATACACCATAAATGAATTATTATATCTTTATTAATCTTATTATATCGTTATTATATCTTTATTATATCGTTATTATATCGTTATTATTTATATTTATTATAATATTTCTCCATTTGCGATCTTAAGATCTCGTCGGCTTTTATAAATTGTTTAACATTAGTATCTGAAAGATTATATTGATTATCTTCCATTTGTGTAATTTCGATACTTCTCCATCTTCCTTCATAATCTTTACTATTGTGGCTATTAACATTACCATTACCTAATCCTCTTCCGTGCTGGGGACTTAATTTATATCCAATAACTTCTCCTTCTGGTATTGTCCTATCTAAACATCGGAGAAAAATCCTTTTAAATGGTAAACAATATATGGTATTTCCATCAAATGTGCATTGATTTTGAACTAATTCTTTTAAATGGCAATCTTTAGTGTTGATTCTTGTTTTAGTTTGTGGAAACATTTTGCTTATTTCTTCCCGAGAATAAACGGGTATTTTAGGCGACATTACTACTGTTAAATGGGGGTATTAATTACTTATATATGATAAATAAAATCAATGGTGAAAAAAAAGTAAATAATGGTTACAATGCCATGATAACATAGTCTTATTGCCAATATATCAATTACACTAAAACGATGACCATGCCCAGTCTGATGGTATACTTGAACTGAGAGCAACCTCTCCTTGAGACTCTTGTTTTTGATAACCTTCAAATTGGTCTTCAGTTTGTAAAAATTCCAAATAGGATTCATGACAATTTCGACACACTTTGAACATCTTTGAAAGGTTTTCTGAGGACTCTGGTTTCTGGAATTTGGCTAATACATTTAAACTAACCATATATTGTAAACAATTGAAACAAAAGATATCCCCACAATGCCTGCAATGATGTCGCCTTAAAAATAATGAGAATTGACCATCACATCCAAAACAGGCATCCCTCTCTATATCCATTTTCCAATGATTTCGAATAGGTTCATTAGCATTAGTTGAAGATCTTATTGTTATGTTTGGGTTTTGTATTGTTGACGATGCTGTGTTTGATGTTGTTGAATATACATTATCATTGGTATCAATCGGTCTTAAAAGTGGAGGTGTGTAATCACATTTCAACGGTTCATTAATTTGTTTTGGAATTCCAGGTATCATACTTGGAGAGATTCCATCACTTGCATTACTTTTGGTTTTTTTCAGTACACCAACATTGGAACCGGAATTTAGTTTGAAATTTGAATTAACCTTCAGTTTTGAATGTATTAATGATGATAGAGACGAGGAAGAAGAAGAATGCGATGACGCCAATGGTATTGCTGCAATGATTGATCCCATCGTTTCTGTGATTACAGGTGGAGTAACTGATAATCCGAAATTTCTCATTCCTTTTGTTAGATCAAATGAAGCAGGCTTGTAATTATATCCTTGACTATCTTCTTCTTTTAAACTATTCAACCCACTTCTACCATTATTTTTGGTATCATTACTTGTATTAGAACCTCGTTTAGAACTACTGTTCAATAAACTTGTAAGTGACATTCTAGGCACTCGAATTCGTTCATCATAATCCATATCATTCCCACAAAATGACACTCCTCGATACCTCTGATGTATTCTAACAAAATCTTCATCACGTTCAAGCGGTTCAATTTCCTGTGGCGGGAAATTCGATATCCCTGACATTTGGGATGTTCTTCTTATTGATGATTTGGCAAAGGGCCTCTTATTGAACGAGAGCTTTCGTCCCATTGGGGACGATGTCACAACGTTATCACTATCGTTTACCATCATCTCTTACAATAGTAGAGAACAAAAAATCAATGCAAAATGGTAATCTTGATCGTATATCTTATCTATCAATTAAGCCATTGGATGAGAAATATTTAACGCGATAACATATTTTTGATTTTTTAAAGGGGAAATAATTAGAATTTGTATTGAGTTGTAACACCATTGTGTTTGGAATGATTTTAGCAATACAATGGTGTAAAAACTGAGGAAATAGAGCAACAATTGATTCAAAAAATGCTGAGCAGTTTTTGTATTGTGGTTCACATTGAAGCAGCACTGAATTGATTGATATCATTAGAAAGAGAAAATTCCAATGAATCGAATGGTTAAAAGAGCAAGAACAAATTCATACTGTACAATCGGTTTATAACAAATAATGGACTTTTTCATCATATTGTCGCGTATGGGATTTTTTACATGTCCATTTCCATGTATTTTTCATACAAACTGAAATACCATTTAATAACATCAAATTAATAGAAAAGGGTTAAGAAAATGATCGTCCCTATCATTTTGACACTGATTTTGGTGGTTTTAAGTACTTGGTTCATGAAAAGAAAAAATCTTTTTTCTCCTAAACACAGATCGTTTATTCTAACGGGACCAATGGGATCAGGAAAGACGAATTTATTTCATTTATTAGCCGGAACGGAAATCCCAAATCATACGGTTACATCTATTGAACAATCATGTAAACCACTAAAATTGGATGAAGATTACTCTTCGCACTCCACATTTCAAGATATATCTATTCATGATTTCCCTGGTAACGATAAGTTGAAAAATTTGAATCTTTATCCATTCATTTCAACGAATCTGAATGAAATTATCGGGGTGTTGTATTTGATTGATTCAAGTACATTGAACGAAGAAAAAATCAAAGAAATTAGCAATGATTTATTGAAATTATTCAAAATATCGGAAGGTAAGCCTAATGGGGTTGACGTCTTAATATTCTGCAATAAGAGTGATTTGTTCACTTCAAAGAAAAAAGAAAGAGTGAAAACCCTATTGGAAGAAGGAATCAGAAATTTGATAAAACTGGAAATGGGTGCATTGGACAAGGTGGACAACTCTCAAAATGAAAATGACAAAGAGGATACTTTCATTGGAGGTGTGAATTTCAAATTTCAATCACTCGAAGGTAATGTTACATTCTCTGAAGGTAATATTTGGAAACAAGACAAGAGAAGCTCTATATTCGATTGGATCTTAGAAAAAGTGGCTAATTCTTGATGATTAACAAGTGATGTATTTCTAACTTGGCCTGTAAAGTATACAAAATTAAACAAATTTAAAGAATTATAATCAAATTATTATAAATATTCACAACATCAGAGCCGTTCATATATTCCCTTCTACCCACATATATGAATCTCTCCCTTTACACTCTCTTTCTTTATAAATGGTAAATCTGCAAAAAAAAGAATCACGTGATCTGGTGTTCAAGCTAAACAAACAAACGTTTCTATTTATAATAAAAGTGAATAAAAATCGATATTTCATCAACTTCTATTCCTATGACTTCTTTGACATCAGTACTAGAATCATCTTTATGGCTGTTGATTTTGGGGGTTCTTCATTGCTTTCTTTTTAAAATAACCGGGAAAACCATTCGACCCAAAGTACCACATTTACTTGGTTTAGATAAATCGGAGGATTTGAAAAGATTGAACAATAAATTGGATAAATTGAACTTTCAACCTATCATACTGAGGGAAGATTATCAAAAACAAGGTGGGATGAATAAGGACAATTCGATGGAGTTCCTGAAAATAAGATTGTTCGATTTATCCGTCAGTAACTCCATCCATTTAATTATTTTGACAGTTATTAAATCACTAGGAGACTTTTCAGAATCCACCGCTTTCACTTTGGATACACATTTGACCATTAACTTACTAGTTAGCTCAATTCTTTATTTGACACCAATGCTTCTAATTTGGACAAAGCTTGACGATGTAAAGAAAACAGAAAGAATATCAATGGTTTCATTATATGCGATTGGAACATTTATCACAAGTTTTGTTATAGTGAAGGGAGTTTTTAAATTGGATTCTCCGAACTTAACTCAGTTAGGAGTTCATGTAATTGACATTCTTGGGATTTCTTTGATTGCATTGATCAATTTATTAATTTGCTGTTCAGGTATTTTAAGATGCTACCAATGGTACTTTAATAAAGATTCCATCATTTTTGAACAAAAATCAATTGAATTGGTCGACTTGTTAAGTGACTGCAATGCTAACCAAGACTTGCATAGAATCGAAAATCTGGTCAATGATCTGGATTCTTTTAAAAAAGGCCGCAAATCTTTAGCAACTAAAGCTTATTGGGTATATTGTTTCATTCGAGGGATTATGTGGATAATTACCCTTATTTCCATTTTGAATATAAGTTTATCAACTCTTGCTAGTCATAAAAGAGATACAACTACAAATCAAATTTTAGCCTATTACTTTTCTTGGGATCAATCAATAATTGATGTCATAGTCTCTCTGGTCTCTTTAACCATGAATATTGCAGCCACTTATAGAGTAATCAGGCTCGGTGATCATATGCTTTTAATGGGAATTATATGCAGTCTTTCCACGCTTTTGGCGGTCACGTGACATGAAAATTCTCTTCTTTGGACCCTCAGAAAAATGGCCGAAATGTCCAATTGCCCAATCGGGGATATCGGGGTCGAACTTATGTACCCTTATTTTATAAAGTAAGCTAATTCCACCTTCTTTTGGGTAAGTTATCGCTTTTTTGTGGTACAGTATAATCTAGCATGGTGAACATTCTACCACTTTTATCATTAGCTGGTATTGCACTGGCTGCAGAACACCACTATAAATGGAACGTTACACTGATCGATGGTAATCCGGATGGAATGGCTGAAGTTAGTGATATTGTAGCCTGTAATGGGGAATACCCATGGCCTGACATCGTAGTTGATAAGGGTGATAGAGTTATTGTTGAAGTTTATAACGGACTTGGTATTGCTAATACTTCTGTGCATTTCCATGGTATCTTCCAAGAAGGAACTAATGAATTTGATGGTGTTCCTAACTTAACTCAATGTGAAATTCCACCAGGACAAACCATGATTTACAACTTCACCGTCCCTGATCAAGTTGGTTCATACTGGTACCACTCACATTCCAAGGGTCAATACATGGATGGTATGAGAGGTGCTTTTATTATCAAAGATCCTGAAAATCCTTACAAGGACCAATTCGATGAAGAAGTTGTCCTTCAAATCTCTGAATGGTACCATGATAATATCACCACTTTAACTGAATCTTTCCTTGACCTTTACAACCCAACTGGTGCTGAACCAATTCCAAATTCTCTTCTTTTCAATGGTACAATGAATGGTACTTGGAATGTTGAACCTGATACTAGTTACTACTTGAGATTAATCAATACTGGTGGTTTCGTTTCTCAATATCTTTGGATGGAAGACCATACTTTTACTGTCGTTGCAGTCGATGGTATTTATGTCGAACCAAATGAGACGGAAGTTCTTTACATTACAGTTGCCCAAAGATATGATGTTTTAGTTCACACTAAGAACTCAACCGATAAGAATTATGCATTCATGCAAAGATTTGATGTTGATATGCTTGATGTTGTTCCAGATGATTTAATTGTTAATGTTACCAATACCATTCAATACAACTCAGAAGCAACTGCTCCCGAAGAAGATATTGTTGATGATTTAGACTTTCTCGATGATTTCTGGTTAACTCCTCTTAATGAATCATTGGTTCCATATGGTGACCATGATACTCAAATTGTTCTTGATGTTATCATGGACAATTTAGGTAATGGTATCAATTATGCTTTCTTCAACAATATTACTTACACAACACCAAAAGTACCAACTTTAGGTACCGTGTTTTCTGCTCCAGAAGCTTTATTATTCAATACCGATATCTATGGTCCAAATACTCACCCAGTTGTCTTGGAACAAGATGAAATTGTTGAATTAGTTTTGAATAACCAAGATACAGGTACACATCCTTTCCATTTGCACGGTCACGTCTTTGAAGTTTATGCAAGAGGGCCAGATTATACTGATGCAGATGAGCCAGTTGCTTACAATGAAACCGAACCTTACACACCAAGAGAAAGACCAATGTTCAGAGATGTTCTTTATGTTAGACCACAATCTTACTTTGTCATTAAGTTCAAGGCCAACAACCCTGGTGTTTGGTTTTTCCATTGCCACATTGAATGGCATTTATTGCAAGGTTTAGCATTGACTATTATTGAAGATCCTGTAAATATTAGAAAGAATCAAGCATTAACTAGCAACTGGAAGCAAACTTGTGAAGCATTGGGTAACCCATACGTTGGTAATGCAGCAGCAGTCACCGATAATTACTTAGATATCACTAATGCTAACGTTCAAGTCAAGCCTTTACCTGCAGGTTTCACTGCAAGAGGTATTGTTGCATTGGTGTTTTCAAGTATTACAGGTATTCTCGGTTGTGTTGTGATTTCAATTTATGGTATGGCTGACACTCCACCTGACTTTACTGAAAAGGTTGCACATGAATTACATCTTAACGAAAGAGAACTTTTTGCAGATGAATTATCCCAAATTTCTGCACGTCCATCAAACGATCATAGATATTCTGATGAAACCCCAAGTGATGAGGTTGAATTGGATCAAATTACTGGGTCTAATGAAAAGATCAATCGTTAAATGATTATATTCTTTTTTTAACCTTTTCTTGTGTTTAAGTTTTAATTTTCTCTCTCTATCGAACAGAACTCTCTGATATACCTTGATTTTTTTTTGATATTCTTATAAGGATAAATTAGTTGATAAACATTATATTAAATATATATTTTTATCGCTTCTCTTTTAATATGAGGGTAGTTTAGATTAGATAAAAAGCAAAAAAGTAGAAACAATTAAATTGCACCCTTAGAACCTCCTTCTTCTTGGTGGGGCGACGATCACGTTTCTCCGTCTACCCCCCATTGCCGATCCTACTAATGCACCCATTAACAGTCCAGTTCCCATTCCTGGTCCTTTCGAAGAGGTATGCACTTGTTGGGGAGCTTGTTGGACATAGATAGGCTGCTTTTCTACGATCACTCGTTCTGGTGTATAATTTTGTTGATATTGTTGTTGTCTTGGTGGAGGACCTCCTGGTGGAGGGGCAACTGCTGGGAATGTAGTTCCTGCTGGTGCTTCCCATTGAGAAGTTGCTGAAGCAAGATGAACATAGTACCACTCTTGGTACTGCTCATCCCAAACGGCCTCCCACCCTGCAGGAGTTAATGGCTTTGATGCTGGCGCTGGCATTTTATTACTAATATCTGACAATAAGAAAGTGTGTGTGAAAAAGTATAGTGTATTTATTGCATATCATCTCCCATAGCCCCCATATTTATACGAAATTATCTTTTTATCGTGTGGGTGGCTGTTGTATGATCAGTTGTACGGTTGGGGGCTTAATTTTAAGTTTCGCGAGCAGCATGGAATGATGTTCCTCAT
Organism: Saturnispora halmiae; assembly: GCA_030563645.1. Lineage (NCBI taxonomy): Eukaryota > Fungi > Ascomycota > Pichiomycetes > Pichiales > Pichiaceae > Saturnispora > Saturnispora halmiae. The sequence goes on along the minus strand of JAJMJL010000021.1, from coordinate 76,352 downwards.
GCTCCGCTGGTAGGCGTTTCCTATTGAAACATGTTTTCGGGCTAATGGCATCCTCGCCTAGCCTACATTGGTCCAAATACATAAAATATAACCTTCCATATGGGGAAACTATCTAATATGCGTAAAAAACACTCTTATTATATAAAAAATACGCGAAAAATTAACAATGTTGTAATAATAGGAAAAATATACCATTACATCCTCATGAGCGTAGAGAAATAACTACTGGAGTATTTAAAGACCCAAAATAACCTTTTTAATATACAAAATTTAAACAATTCAATTAAATTCATATGTATGAGCAACACATAAAATCATTCTTGTCTAAAATTCAATTAAATTCATGCATAAGCAGCAAATCAATTAAATTTATCATAAGCAGCGATTCAATTAAATTCATATGCATAAGCAACACATAAAATCTTTCTTGTCTACAAATCAATTAAATTCATGCATAAGCAGCAAATAAAATCCCTCTTCTCCTCCTTCTCATTCTTCTTCTTCTTCTCATTCTTCTAGTACTAGGATCCCCTATAAGAAGCCAACGTAATCCACCTAATAGAAGAGATGTGCGTGATTGTTTAGGAGGCTCTTCTTGTTGAACAACAACAAGTCCTCCCTGTTGTGATGGAGGTTCCCATTGAGACTCACCATTGGCTGTGTTAACATAATACCATTGCTGATATTCTTCATCCCAGTATTTTTTCCATCCTACTTCTTCTTCTTCTTCTCCTTCTCCTTCTTCGGGCCTGACTGGATCTTTAGCTGTTTTTGTATTGTTATTATCCTCCATACTATTGTTTAGTATTGTATTATATTCATTTATATATATAAATAAAAGATACATGCGCGCGGAACAGCTGGTTTTTATATTATTTAAATAACAGGGGCTTATAAAGTAGGCGCTTGCGGAATTTTAATAGGATAATTCCGTTCATAAGAATAAAAGTAGGATGATATATCTGTAGTATATTTATATTTATATAGTATCTTTATATTTATATAGTACCTTTATTAATTATATTGTATATAATTGTATTTATTATTGGAATTATCAGACAGATGCAATTACGTAATCTTAGTATGAGCTCCGGGGTTTTTTGTATGAGAGTTTAGAAAATAATATTTTTTTAAAATGCTCAGTTGACGCGTCTTTTTCTTTTATGACTTAATTATTGTGTATTTTATAGAGTGTTTATTATGTATTTTATAGGTTTTTATTGTGTATATTGTAGGCTATTTATGATGCATTGTTTTATATAGTTGAATGTACAAACATTGTACGTGAAAACTGAACGTTTGTGCATTTTTTCCCGCTTTTATAGTATTAGATTTAGCATTTGAACAAGAAACAAGAGAAATAAATTCTTGTTTATTCAAATGATATTTGGGTGACTGTTTAATTAACAGTGTATATACTTTGTTTTTTGTTAATAAGTTCAATATGTGAAAATTGAAGTTAGTCGAAGCTGAGAGCAAAAGATGCAAAACAAAAACAAAACAGTTGAATATATTCAAATTTAATTACGAACATCTCAAGTTTATTGAATTGAACAATAAATAGATACTAAAAACTTATTTTTGCACATTAACACATTCATCAATCGGATATGTATGGATTCCAAAAATATAGTTGTCAATGTGGCGCATGATATTTGTGGCGCATGCATAAGAACGCGGTACACGAAAATTATATTATACTGGGATGAAATACATATTATTATATTGTTCTAGAGCTAGTGAACAATTAAAAGGTGGAATGGAAGGCTCACAAAAGCCTCAACAAAATGCAATGTCCATTTTAATGAAGCGACCACCAAAAAAATTGAACACTGATGATGAAACGGAGAATAAATCCAAACCAAAATCGAATGGAAAACAAAATATTTCACAGTTATTAACAGGATATTCCAAACGAGAGACAACTATCATTGATAGCGACACATTGGATATTGAAAAGATTGAAAAGCTTGCTGAGAATCATGATTTTCAACCGAAAAAACTAATTTCGACTGCAAGTCTATTATCAAATGACGGAAGGTTCAATTCAACTCCACCTCAAAAACGAATGATAGTCAAGCTAAAAGTTCCAAATATTCAAGATGTACTGTCATCTAATAGATCTTCAATTGTTTCTTTCAAAGTGGATAAAGGTAGATTGAAAGAAATAATTACCCCAAAACCCAAAATAAAACCAAATAAATCAACTCATCCCTTTTTTAAGGCAATAACATCTAAACTGGCCAATTCGAATTCATTGAAGACAAAATCAAACGAAAGAGAAGAGAAAACTTCGCACAATCATAAATTATTGAAAAAAGAACCCATTTTAAATCGATCTCAATTCATTTACAAATCTATACCCAATCAGGAATCTCAAATAATCGACGCTATGTACGACAAACATACGATTGGAGAGCTTAATTTATTGAAAAAAAGAACAAAAATCAATTTATCTGAAATATACTGTTTTAACTGTAATGAGTTTTTAAAATTCTACAAGTCATATTTAGAAAAGTCAATAGTCTCAATGGATACTCCAATTGGATATGAAGCAACCCCATTTCATGGTGATTTTGATTTGATAAGATCAGAAAAGTACTCAAATTTGAACGATAGGAGATTTAAAAGACTTACAACCCCATTGCTTGAGCCAAAAAATGATCTTTTATGGTGCGATCTATATAAACCACTGAAGAGCAATCAAATTTTACAAACACCTTCGGTTACACAAGATTTGCATCAATGGATAAATGAGGCTTTCATTAAACTAAGAAAAGTCGACAAGACTCAAAGAATAAAAATGCTGAAAGGTAAGAAAAAGAAATCAAATCCTTTAGAAGATTTTATTGTAGCTGACGACGGAGGACTCAATTATAATTATGACTACGATTTATCCGATGCAGGTAAAAATTTTGTTCCATCTCTAATAATTGAAGGTCCAACTGGTTGTGGTAAAACAAGTACAATTCATGCAATTATAACTGAGCATCATGGTGGCCATGTTTTTGAATTGAATTCATCACAGTCTAGGGCTAAAAAAGATATTGAATTTCATTTAAAACAAATAGGTACAACCTCAATGGTTAGCACAATGGAAAATTCTGTCATCCTTTTTGATGATGTTGATTTAATTGATGAAGAAGAAATTGACAAAGATTTTTGGCAAGGTGTTCTAGAACTTTTAACCTATTCTTACAGGCCTATCATATTCACAACAAATCATCTTTCTTCAATTCCTTCCAATATAGTTGAGCAATCAACGGTTTACAAATTCTTTAACCAATCTTCAAAATTGAAATCGGAGTATATCGATCTAATAGCAATGAATCAAAATATTCAGCTACAACATAATGTTTTATCATCATTAACGCATTTTGATTTGAGGAGATCAATTATGGAATTACAAATGATAAGAAATTATGTTAATCATAATGATGGACCAATAACAATTTCTAAAGTAGAGGGCAGACAAAAATCTTTAAACTTATTCTCTAAATTAACATGCACCCCATTAGAAGAACATTCTTTAAAATTAGATTTAGCATCATTACATGATACCCAAACCCCTTTCAACACTTTCACTTATCAAAGAAACTTTGAAAACTGTGTTGAATTTTATTCTACAAAATTGGGGAATAATAGAAATAGAATAAAAGCAAGTGCAAGCAGATATGAAGAATATATTAATAAAAATATAAACAGTTTATTTTTGAGGTTACCAAGGTCTCAGGTGGCAACTGATATTTTACCACTAATAAAATCAATGGCGAAAGGTGAGACGAGTAAATTGGAAAAAAGAATTCAATTCGATAAAAATTACTCCACAATTGATTATTCTGAAACACAATATCCAATCATCCCACAAAGAAGATTTGGTTGTGACCCAAGAGACATTTTTGGAGATTTATAAATATATAATAGCTATTCACTTTCCTTTGGTTGTAATGCACAACTCAACTTCCAGCTTCTGTCATCATCCCTGTCATTTGTTTGTTTAACTTTCCAAATTTCAAGCAAAATTAGTTCTTGAAGGAGCGGTAAACCTTTAATATCAAACATATCATTAAAGGCAAGATCATCACCAGTCATATTCAAATGATGCTGCAAGTTTTTAATTGTTTCAGATCTTGAAATATCAACATGATGATCATTATAAAACACTCCCAATTCGCCAGTGTCCTTGTAAAGTACTTGTAGAGTCTGAAGATCACTGATAGTTTTTGTAATCTTGAAATATTTGTCAATGTTAATTAATTTTTGATTCAAAAATGTTTTTGGATTTGTACGATGATTTGGGTTTCCATCAACAACAAATGTTAAATCTTTCAAAAATAATGATAGATATGGAACCGTTGGAATATCCAAATTGTCTTGAAGATTGGAGGACACAAAATTCCTCATCTTTTCTCTGTATGAATTATAGTTCTTATTTGGATGAATAATAGAAGCTAAATATTCAAAAAGTTCCTTATACTTATCAGAAATACCATCCCAGATGGCTGTAACTCTAGAAATTAAAAAACTCTGTAAGGATGTCATAATAGATGTCAATGAATTGAAATTTCTCAAATATAAACATGAGATTGCAATTTTCAACCATGCCTTGAAAGCATGAACTCTTTGCTTAATTTCAATATTAGGTCTCAAGATAGTTTCAATCACATAGTCACTTAAAAGATTAGTGAATAAAATCGATCTTTGAATGTTAGGTGACAAATTCAAATGTAGCTTCTTAGTTGTAAAATTTTGATTCAATAATTCACCCACTTTGATAGAACAGAACATTTTGCCTTCGATCAATGTCAATTGTTTTGCAATTTCCAAACCATTAAAATTTAATAAAGATAAATCATCATTTCTGATCTTCCATGTTTCTTGTGAAGTCAACCACCATGCATCGATTAATGTTTTAGTGTCAACAGGATCGACTCTATTGTTATCTTTGGACACGATATCAATCCAATGAGAACCAAGCATTTTTCGGTAGGATAAAACAATTGTTGAAATGATATTCATTTGTTTTGAAGTAATCAAACTTGATGAATTGTCAGAATTTTTCAATTCCAGATTCAGATTGAAACTCTGTGACTTTCTATATTCAAAATCATCGTTTGATTCAATTTTTTCCAAGTTGTATGTTTCAATATCTTCTAGGAATGAATTATATGTATCAATTTCATTAGTAATTCCATTACCAATCATCATGGTAGACATTCTCGAAGCATATTTTCTTTGAAGTTTTGGTGAAATCTTTCTTGGCAATAACTGTTTGTCATCATCAATTGTATTAGAATAATTTAATCTGTCATTGTGATTTTCAATTGGTGGATTGCCAATTAATTTTGATGTAATAACTAATAACTTATATCCTTCAACTGGTAAAACATTTTTCATTGCTTCGTTGAAAAAGTTCATCAATGGAGCGAGCATATTATAGTCAGAATTAGGTTTCCAATAAGATTCTAGCCACATTTGGAAAGTTCTTGCAATCAATTTTCTTCTATTTCTCATATGTAAATCATCAACTTTGTTTCTTCTTTTGTAATCATCATTAATGTCAAATCGTTCAATCAATCCTTCCAACAACATTGAGGTGGTTGCAAAAATTCTGTAAGTTAAAAAGAATGTTGAAATCAAAAAATAATCAGGAGGGTTGTTCTCATCTGTCATTAAATAAATGAGAGCTTTAAATGAAACTCCAAGAAGTTTGTTGTCTGCTGATCTCATAATTTCATCATCTGGTTGGTAATCTAAATCACTATTACCAGTATCAAATTGTGCATCCTGTGAAATAAATGGAGAACTATCAGTGTCAACATGCGAAAGAAAATCTAAACCATCATTACTAATCTTAACGTCATTTGAATTCCCTATTTTGAAGATGGAAAACCTTTTCGAAGCTCTTGATATATCTTCCTTTGACTTAGGCTTTAATGTTGATAACCGCTTAAACTCATGAAGTTGTCTCTTAACTGTTTTACTTTTCATTAATCCAGCGGTACCTTGTCTAATAAATTCAGTTGGCGATATGGCCATCCTAATATAATTTGGGTACTTCCTATTATTAGGTAATTGAAAATCATCCATGTTCACCATCAAATTCTTCAAAATCATATAACAAGTTGAAGAAAGCTCAATCATCTTACAACATGAAACAACAATAGCACTACCTTCCCTTGAATAAAAATATGATGTGATGTCATTGTTCTTTCTTTTTACTGTACCTTGAGATCTTGGATTAATTTTAACAGAAAATTCCTCTCTTTTTGAAATGGTATGGAGAGAACTAGCATACGAGTTCAAATCATCAATTAAAGTTTTCATTTTCTCTCCTGTCAAATCCAATGTTGATAATTGTGAAGATAGCGAAGGTTGATTCTTATTCTTGGTAGATTTAATAGTCTCTGGGGACATTGCTTTAACAAATTTCATGATGAATAAATATTCATTTACCAATAGATTAATTTGGGACACCACAATCCCTAAAACAGAAAAACTCTGTGCGTTGTATTCAACAAGATCAATTCTACCTGCTATTAATGCCAAGTATGAAAGCAATTGGTTGTAAACTTCGTTGATTCTGTAATTTGTAAGTGGAGGTTTTTCCAAATAATTGATATCAACATGAACGTTATCATCATTCTGCTTTTTAATCGGTGAAACACTGACAACAGTCGTAGTATCATTTGCGGTTTCAACAGTCTTTTTATCTTGGGATTTTATATCCTCTTTTTCAAGACCCCATATATCTAAAAAGACAACAGATTTTTGCAAAACTTGAAACGTGAGCAATTGTAAATATTCAATTTTTGCTATATCAACAGTTCCCATATAATCCTTTGCCTTGGCAACTAGTTCCGCCCACCCTCTTAAAAGTTTCTTTCTCATTTTTCTAACAATCGGCTTTTTCTGTACAATGACACTTGATCGTGAAATACAATCTGTATCGATTAATAATTTTCTTATACCATCAGTCATACCATTGAATGATTCTACATCAAATGTGTAACCTTTAATTTCTCCATTTATTGACACTGGTTTACAATGTGGATTCAAAAGAAATGTACCTGCATGTTTTAAAAGTAATTTTATTGGTGCCCTTGAACCTGCTAATTGAGATGGAGTCAAATTTTTAGCTTTAGAATCTTCCGAGACTGTGGAACGAAAATAATTCATTGGTACCCAACCCCTTTTTAGTGTCGATAAAAGGGTGACCTCACCCCAACCTGAATCATCAAGTTTATAAGTAAATGCAACTTCGTTTTCATCAAATGAAAGACAGATAGAAGAGTCATTTTGGGATTCGAGAGTATCAGAGCTAAAATCATACAACGATGTAACAAATAATGCAGAAGCATCATCGTCATCATCTGTCTCATCAATTTCGTCATTGGAAGAATGTGTAAATAAACCTTCAGCGTCAAGATCATCTGGTAAGATATTGGTTGCCTGTTTCCTTGGAAGTAATTCTTGATCTGTTTTATTTATGGTCAACTCACCAGTTTCTGAATCGTAATATTCTTGATAAAGAGATTGATTTTTAACGGAAACTTTCGTCTTTACAGGCGAAAATCTGTTTTCATCAATTATACCCAAAGATTGGATGTTTGTTGCTCTCTTTTGTTTATGATCTGGGATTTCTGAATAAATGGACGAGGTTGTGCTTTGATGTTTCAATCCCGATTGAAACATGTTATTTTCTGGAATCGGATTTAATAGAAAAGATGTTGGTTTCTTGGACGTTATCCTAGGCATTTCTGAATAAACACTAGATGTAATACTTTGTTTTCTTGGATCAAAGTTTGAATTTGAGCTAGGATTAAAATTGAAATCATCATTGTTCATTGAAGTATCCTCTATCAGATGAGAGTCATTCACATCGAAAATGTCTTTTCCTCTGATATTTGATAAAGATTCGGTTTGTGGAACAATCGGAGTTTTATCGAACTCGGCCTGAACAACAATTGGCGTTTCGTCATTTATTTGCAGCGCCTTATCCTCCAAATTGTTATCCATAAGCAGCTGTGTGTGAATAGATGTATTGACTAAGGAGGAAACTGTATTATTAAGTTCGAAATCTGAAGTATCCGATTGGATATTCAGTTGCTTTGTAGGAGAAGCTGTGAAATCAACACTTGAGTTATCATCAAAAGAAAAACTATCTTCATGATCTGAAGCATGTGCTGATTCGATATTGTTCATTTCAAACTCATATTCGCCTTGCGACTGATAGTTGATTGGTGACGTATTTGTACTAATTTGGTCTAAATTATCTTCTGAAGGGATAAATCCGGCCAAGTTGCTCGGCCTTTGTGTATTATCCATATTTCCATTCAAATTAGGACTCATCTTCGAGTTCAGATACAGAAAGTCGTCTTTACCACCTTTAATATTCACTTTTGATATTCTTAAAGGGGAAGTTTCTTTTGAAGGCGGAGATGACGCGTTTTTGCCCTCCAATCCTCCAAAAAAGCTGCTATCATTCCCCATATTACCACCCTTAAGCTGTGGAGTGAAACAAAATTCTTCTTCCGGCATTTTCAACTGCCTTTTATTACGTGTTTTGCTTTCAACACTAATGTTATACTGTGTTAATTTTTATATATGGGGTGTTTACATTTTTAGAGAACTACCAAATTTGCTCAGCATGCTCAGCATAAATTAAATAGATTCAATTATTTTAACAACTGAGTCTCCAATTTGATGACAGAGAGTGTTTGTGGAGGCTTCAGAATAAACACGAACAGCATCTTCGGTTCCACTTGCACGGACAAAAGAACGGCCATTTTGAGGATCGATAGTTTTGACAATATGGTTTATTTGCAATTGAACACCCAGAGGCTCTACGAGCTCACGTTCAGCGTTTGTGGTCTTGAACATAAACCTATCTTTTACCAGCACTTTATAGAGTTTATTAGGTAAATCATCGTACATGGAAAACCATTGAGAAGGAGTCATGTTCAAATATTGCAATGCGACAATAACAGCCAACAAATCACTGACGGAATCACCAACCGTTTGGTTGATTAAATCAGATAATAGTAATAAAGAATTTCTGGATTTGGATTCTTCCAATTGGAGTAAACGAGAAAGAAATTGAGGTTTGAACAATACAGTACCATGACCATTGGCTTCAAAATAAACACCAATATCGAATTCCATTGCTTCATGATGTAAGTGTTTGACCCCAGTTTTAGCGCAAACAACAGGCAATTTCAATTTTTGAGTAATGTAATTGGTAGATGCACCATTGGCATAGGCAGTTTGAACAATTCCAATGTTAACATCAAAATCTTCCAATTCTTTAATTAACCCACTGATAAAATCAGTTAAAAGAATACCAATCCTATCACCATCCAATAAATGAAAAGAATCATTATCATCAATGAAATAAAATACAATACGATCAGCATCTCCATCAAAAGATGCACCTAGTTTTCCATTCAATTGTGATCCAATTGGTGCTCTTTGATTAGTCTTGACATAATCTGCACCACAATCCACATTTAAAGCAGTAGGATTTTCGACATTGGAATTAACTATTTCAACATCCCATTTCAATCTATTATTAACTTTCATAAACTTTTCCATCTGAACTGCACCGATACCATTTGCTCCATCAATGATGATATCAGTTAAACCTTTAAATCCATTCAATTGACTGAGTTTTTCCAAATTTCCTCCCAATTTTTCATGATATCCAGTAACTGAAGGTTCTCCAAATTTGGTATCATTGTAACATCTTGTAATATAGTGTAATTGTGGAGTAGTAACTTCTCCAATGTCAATATAATTGACAACTTTTTCTAAACTTTTTAAAATGTCAATCGAAATCCCAATTAACCTAGGTCCGCTTTCTCTAGTATCCCTACCAATTACAACATTCCCCTTGATTCCTTCTTTGTAATACTTGGACCACTGAATGTTGATCAAATCAACCAATTGTTGACCTTTAGAATTAGCAAATTCTGTTGCAATTGTTTCCCATTCTGGGTCCAACATCTCTCCAAATGGTTCCACGACTTTCACACCGTTGTCCTTTGGAGGATTATGACTGGCTGTGATCATGATTCCAACATGGGATCCTTGATGACTTAAAGATCTAAGAATCGCCAAAATAGTAACTTTGAAGGCAATTGAGTCCAACAACGAGGAATCCATTCTGAAACCAGCTGTACCATAACAGTATTGATGATTTTCAACAGGAGGATATTTATGATCCATTTGTTTGATGATGGGCCCAACTTCTTGCAAATCCATGATTGATATTATGTTGAAATTCAATATTAATGAAGATTAGATATTAATAGAAGTTGATATTTTTTTTGAAAGAGTGAGTGGCTATATTATATAGTATAACAGACAAAATATCTAAAAAATAACAGAGACAAGTGAAACGTGTTTATTAAGCATTTGTTCCAACCACCAATTTGGCCAAATGACTGAAGAAAGTTTTAAGAGAAACATCTTCAGTATGAACAACAGTTTTGGCATCCCCACCAAAATTTCCCATTTGACCAGCATTATTGTTAGCTTCATCGTTTTCACTTGGGTTTAATTTAGAGTACAGGAATCTAGCTTGAGATTTTCCTTCATCACATGTCACATAACGAGGTAATGGGAATCTATCAGCGATTAAACCTGCGGCTTCTTCTTGTGCATTTTCAAACATTTCATAAACACCAGGGAATTCATCTCTTGGGTAATTTGCATCTCTCCATTCAGCAGCAATTGAACCAAAATAAATGACAGTGTAGAAAAATGCGTCTAATAGTAAAACGGCATCAGGTTGAACAGATGCCGAATCTAATAAAACAGGTTCAGGTTCTGAACCATCGGCCTTATATCTAACTAAAGTTGGTTGGATCATGACAAGTGAGTCCCTAACATCAGTTCTTAAAACGGTATGATGATAAAATGCAGTTTCATCTGGTGAACAATTGAAAACTTGTAAAAATTGAGATCTTCTTAAATGGTAGATGAACTGAGGTAATAATGAGTACTTATGAGATAATCTGAAGGATGAGGCATCGTTTTTAGAATAGTCACCAAAAACTGAACATAATTTGACTAATGATTTATCGATCCATCTTAATAAATCGGAATATTCACCACCATTTTCTAATTTATGAACGACCATTCTAGCATATAAGACAGCAGCAGCTTCTTGATCAAAAGAGTTAGATAACTCACCTTTGTTAGTTGTTAATCTATTCAAAGTTGTAACTCTTGTCCTGTAAGTACCATCAGTATGTCTATAGGTTGTTTGAAATTGAATGTAAACATCTTCACCAACCGAAGGTCTTTGATCGCTTGCACCGACTGTTTGCATCTCAAAGAAAACCCCATAAGTATGTCTTGGAGAGATACAATTCATCTTGAATTGATTTGATAAACCATCCCCAATTTGAACATCACTAACATTTTCAGATGGTGGACTTTTCTTAATTGATTGACAATGACCGATAACACCTGAAACTTTTAGTTTGTTTGAAGTTAAAATTTCTAATTTACCGTCGAAATAATTGATTGGGTACCCTAAATCATCCTTATTAAAAGTAGCCAAGAATGAATTTTTGAAAATAGCGGTTTGGAAAGAATCTGTAACAACACAAACACCACCTGTTTTATTACTCAAAGGTCTCATTTCGTAAATACCAACTTGATCATAACAACCAGCAAAGATATCAACGGAGAAAGTTGATGTTGATTTTGTATCAAAGAATTTATCGCTTGAATCTTTGTTAATTGAAGTAGCCTTTACAGCCAATTTTTTGTAAAACTTATCAGCTTCTTTGAAATGCTTAGCAGTTCCCTTTTCGATGTCACTATGAGATCTAAGAGGTTCTTTTAATTCAGTACCAACAATTTGACCAGGACCAAAAGTACATGCACCGGCAGCAAATAATACGATTTTTGCTGCACATTGAGCATAAGAACCTTCAACAAGTGCAGATGCAACGTTTAATGCAGTACCAGTAACTCTTACAGCTCTGAAAGAATTTTTAACAGCCCATTTAGAAGGTTGCAAAGAGTTGACAGCTTTGATGATTGTTTCTTTACATTCATCATTAGCCAGTGGTAAGATAAATCTATTGATTGTATTAGATGATGATAATGATGAAGATTGGAATTGGGAGTCCCAAGTTTTGTAACCATTACCTTGGATATTCAGCTGAGATTGAATGTCCAAAGAGTTTAAATTGGACCCTGGAAACACGTATTTTTTAGTACACTCTGAAAATGACAATTCATGAACGTTAACAACAGAATCAAAGGTGATCAATCCGAAAAAGCATCCTGGTGGATGAAGTTCAAGGGATGTAATAATTGATTCTTTCAAAGAATTCAAATCTTCTGGATCTTGACAAAGATCAATCACGTAAAGAAAAGTTGGAGGAGGTGGTGGTTGGGATCTCTGCAATACGTACTCAATTGTTGATGATTGAGGTAACAATTCCAAAGGCACGTTTTCTGCTGAAATATTTTGATATCCATTAGGCAATTGATTTCTAGTGGAACACAGAGGACAAGTCCAAAGTTTGTTATTGATATCAATCTGTGAAAAGATGTTCAAAGCACCATGACATTTCCTACATAATTGAGGGTCATAGTTTGCCATTGGCAAATCTTCCCTAGCAGCTAATGGTGTATATAATGCACCTAATGGCGTGGCAATATTCTCGGCTTCTGCCCTTGAGACTGGAAATGTGTTCCAGTTAAAACGCACACCGTCAATGTCTTCGATGTCGTAAATATCAGCCATTTTCTGAACAACACGAAGAGAACGACAAAGTGGTAATTGTTGACAACAGACGAAAAAACAAAATTACGTAATCCAATAGCGAAATCGAGCGGCCCTAACGCGGCTTTAGCATCCGACTTCTTTGTCTGATCTATTTCTACTGCCATATAAACGTTATAAGAACATTGCAATAATGCATATAATTATATAGTGATTACATTGAGCGTTAAATGAACTTTATAGTGATAAAAATAATTGAAAAATAGTTATATTAACGTCATCTGGATGTCAAAATCATAATTTTTACATATGATGCGTTCTTGTTGTTATGTACAATTTTGTACAAACGGAATAATAATAATAATAATATATTGATATAATTAATAATGCACAAAATATAAATATAAAAAGTATACAAATAAGATATATATAAATATATATGTGATATAGTTTAGGTAACGTTACATAAAAAATATATTAATATAGATATAAATTGACTAGAGTAATAAATAACTTATTGGCAATAATAGCATTTATTTTATATCATAGGGCATTACAAATAATCCGTTTACCATTATATGTAGAATATATATACATACTTTGATATAAATAAAGAACAAAATTTAAAGAAAGGATTAGAAATGATTAGAAAAGAAATGTTTGATTTAAAATAAATGAAGATTTCAAAGACAATTTCTAGATCAAAACAATTATATTAATGTAGCTGAAAAAAGATATAAGTTTAGTTATAAGTTTAGTTATAAAACTAAAGATATTCTGGGGCATTACGTAATATACCATAAAAATTGAATACGGGGAACGTTTGAATAGAGATCAAATGAATCAGGTTTGATCAAAATCTTAATAGATCTGTTAGAAGAATCTAATATATATATATATATATATATCAAATACAAAATTTAAAGTGAAATTTATTATGGATAATGATATAAATGGAACTGAATTGGCAGAATATATTGGTAGTAAATGAATTTTTCAAAAACATTGAATAAACTCTGAAGTTTGAATATCTGAATAGTTGTAATTACATTAACAGATAGAAGTTTTGATGAAAAGAAAAATAATAATAATTAAAACAAAACTATATCTCAAGTCGATATAAGCATATATAAGTTTGTTTTGAAAGAACTGAATAATAACCTTTAGATGAAGACAAATATTTTGAATTTACTCAAAGTATTATAAAAGATTTACAACATACGTGTATTTTTGTTTCTTTTAACGATTATAGTATTAAATGTAATTTGAATATAACACCATACACCATGTAAAATTAATTTTATATTATTAAATGTAATTTGAATATAACACCATACACCGTCTAGCTTGAATTGGTGTTAATATTTTTTAAACCTGATTTAAATACAATACCATCTAGATTTAAATTACAGTGACTGAAATTGATATCTCATAATGAAGGATAATAAGTATAAAAAATAATAACATGAGCGGCTATAAATTAAGAACTACAATGTAAATTGCGGGAAAGTGTATATATATATAATCACCAAAGCAAGATATAATGTAAACATACCTATAATATATGTATATAATATATATATATAACGTAATATAATATAACGTAATATAATATAACGTAATATAATATAACGTAATATAGCGTAATATAACGTAATATAACGTAATATTAAGACATGTATATTAACAAATGATATTTACAAATGGTCTGTTCTTGTGATTATATAGAAGTCGTATAGATAGATATAGTAAAGGGTATTTAACAACAATTATGTTAATTTGGTTGATCTTGATACGTTTCTACGTATCCCACTTAATTCTCCAACGTAAGGACCTGTTTGACCTTGAAAAACTCCTCTTTGGGATTTTAATTTCTGTTGTGCTTTAGCATACTTGTTTCTCTTTTTAACTCTAGCATTTCTGTTCTCTTTCTTACGATGTGCAGTCAAACCTTTGTTTTTAAGAATATCATAAGAAACTTTTCTTTTATCTTGGGAATCAGCAGATTGAGCTTTGAATCCGCTTGGTGAACTTTGGGCTGGTTTTTTGGCTGGCGCTGGTTTCTTGGCCTTTGAAAGGTACCTTTTAAGGGACTCCTCACTGTTTTTAAACATTATTATTAACAATTAGTATAATAAGTAAGGAAAAAAAAATTTATTATTACAATATAATAAAGAAATACAAAAAACAAATCTGATTAGTGGAGAAAACATGCAAATGAAGCCCTTGAAAAGAAATTGAAGAATTGGATCTTATTCAAAAAAAAAACGTAGAAGGTTGGAAACAAAAGGCATTTTTCCCGTTAAAAACAGGCAAGGTTCAATCATTCTTCTTCTTCTTCTTCGTCAATATGTTCTAATTTCATCACCATGTCAATCCATTGCTCTCCTCCATGTTGGCATTTGGAAACACCTCGTTCAGTGAACCCTAATTTGACATAAAATGGCACAAGGTCTTTTTTAGTAATTAAACTGACCCCATCAGCGACCTCTTGTTGGGACATCCTTTGGATATAGTCTCTTAAAAGTAAAGTAGCCAATTTCTGATCTCTGTGGTTTGGGTCCACCACTAATGAATGGAGCCCAATGGTATTTCCTGTTTCAATGTGCCCATTGATTTCCATGGTTTGTTCTTCAACCAATTGAGATGCCATTTTGGTCCCCATGACATGTGCCACAAGTGTTTCTCTAACAATGCAGGACCGTCTCAACGGGGTTTCGCTGGATGCATCCGGTTCAAATTCCCTTATGAACACTCCAAGACACAATTCCGGACATGCTTTCAATCTGTACTTAATTGTAGGTTCTGAAGCCGCTTCGTTTTCTGGAAACCCCTTCTTCTCAAGCTCTAAAACTTGCTTCCAGTCTCCAAAGTTCAATGGACGAATTGCAACGTTTTCTAACCCCATTTTGAAGATTTCAATCAATGATATTGAAAATAAAGTCAACAAGATATATTTTTTTCCTTACGAGAGTATTTCACTCTTTTCTCCAATATAATTGAAATGGACAAACAACAAAAGACCCAAAAAGACATTGAAATTCCTCTTAGTACTTTAGAAGAAACAATAGGTAAACCATTAAAGGTCGTTATGTCCCAAGGAACGGTTTTCAACGGAGTTTTAAGAGGTTATGATGATTTCGTTAACGTTGTTTTGGACGATGACACATTTGTGGCAGCAAGGCAAGTTTGTCTACTCGTTGTTGATGACGGGGAATGAAACTTGTTGTAATAGAGGGTGTCTCCTTACTAGATGATGATTCATTCCTCTCCAAAGCCAATCATTGTGTATTATTTTCAAACTTGTAGGTTTGTATTCTTCTAAAAACCGTCTTTCCAAATGTGAAATAGTCCCCATAAAACTTGAGAATTCCTCTGCAATTGATATACTAGACCATAATGCGATTTTTCGCAAACATCCGATCAAAATAGATGTAGTGCCGCCTCCATTATCACAAAATACCATCGTTTTCATACAAGAAGTAGAATTTATTAATACTTGTAGAACCTCATCAACCTGTGAATGTGATATCCCAACTGATCTATTTTTCCCCTTTGTTTTACTCGATTGTTGAACATCAATATGAACCATTTCTATCCCATTTGACTCGCAAAACCTTCTTAGTTTCGTGTCGTTCTCAAATGGGTCTTTATTACATACTGAAACAAGCTTTTGAACCCCTGTCTTTTGCAAAAATAGGTAATTAACCTCTCTAGGTGAAGATCCTCTCATCAGATTATCCGATATCCATTCGAATCTCACTGGCGGTACGATTATATCCATTGTTATATAAGAAAAAAAGATCGCTAAAGGCAAAAATTCCTGACTTGTAATACTTCACTTTCTTCTTTCAATGAATAGCGATAAATTAATCAATTTGGCCAAATCCAACCTTGAAACTTTACACCAGAAATGGGAGAACAGAGAAGAACTATTGAGTGAGGCTTCCAAGCAAACAAATACATTTCTTGATGGATTGGATGGAGATTTAGAAAAATTGGAAACGAAAGCTTTGGATACATTGAAAGACGTTCGTAGCTCGTTATCTTCATGGTGGGCCTCGACTACCGAAGCCAATAAAGAGGAAGTTTTGAAATATACCAAGTTTATTACACAGGGAAAATTCAATGCAAGAGTTATTGTTGAATTACAAAATTTGGAATCTGATATCAAATCCTATACTATAAGTAAATCAATTGAGTATGAATTAAGCGAAGAGAACAAGAAAGAAGTTGAGGAAATTAAAGCTCAAAAAGAGCTTTATGTGTTATCCACACTTTCTACATTCGTCGAACAAGGTAATGACGAGGAATTGTTCTGGAAGTTGTATTTCAATAAAAGAAATGACATTATTGAAAAGGATAAGGCCAGAAAGGAACTTCTTAAAGAGGAAACTAAATCTAGTGCAGTTACTGGATCAAAGTCAGGTTCAGGGTCAGGTTCTGCAACTTCAAGTGCAGAAAAGGGTCAAGAAAAAGAAACCGCAGCAGATGAAGAAGAAGAATTCAACTGGGATGAAGATTAAGTGAAATAACCAAGACTATTTTTATTACTATTCTTATTCTTATTTTTACTCTTATTCTTATTCTTATTATTATTCTTATTCTTATTATATTATTTTATAATCTATAAATCTTCACCAGGACCATCTTTTTGTCCTCTCTTTTGAGCTGCTGATTGAAGCCTACGTCTTCTGTCAAATTCAGTTTCTTCATAACTCAAATCATCATCACCAGTAAACTGTTGACCTCTTTTATCTTTATTCTCAATTTTAGAAGTGTAGAATCTAAGGCCTTTACGACGACCTTTATGTTCTTCCTTTTCAAGTGATTGTAATTGTAATTTCTTAATTTTACGAGGAATATTGAAGTCTTTATTGGCATTGCTATCATTTTCATTAGATTGTGAAGTGGATTCTGACTCTGATTCTGATTCTGATTCTGATTCTGATTCCGATTCCGATTCTGATACTGGTTGTTCTTTTTGTGCTATTTCATCATCTGATTCCACATCAACTTCTGAATCTGATTTTTCGTCTTCTTCCTTTCTTTCTCTCTTGTCATTGACTTGTCTCCACAATTCTCTTGATTTGAGAATACCTAACATTACACTTTCATCTT
Organism: Saturnispora halmiae; assembly: GCA_030563645.1. Lineage (NCBI taxonomy): Eukaryota > Fungi > Ascomycota > Pichiomycetes > Pichiales > Pichiaceae > Saturnispora > Saturnispora halmiae. Next base: position 58,483 of record JAJMJL010000021.1, on the reverse strand, counting down.
TCATGTCTTCACCATTACCTTCTTCAATTTTTCTTCTAAGAATTCCAATATAACAAACAATTACTCCCAAATAACCTCCCAATACGTTCTTTTTCAAACTATTTTCTTCTGTTTCTAAGTTTTTGTAGACCTTCAGCAGGGTTTCAAGTTCTTTCAATAACGGTTTATATTCAGGATATGAGTTGAGACTCATTTTCATATCTTGGGATTCATTTGCTGTTTTTCCTTCTCTCTCTTCTTGTTTCATCCCCCATTCTTCTTCAACTTCTTCCAACATATAATCATCCATACCTAATTGTTCCATATGTTCTTTTTGTAATCTTAAAGCTTCACTGACGTCTCCTCCTAGTTGTTCTTCTTCATCTTCTTCATTTCCGTAATATTCACCTTTTCCTCCCCAATTTTCGCCCTCTTCTTCGTTTTCTCCTTCCCTATACTTGTCATTCTCTTTATCAACAAAATATTCTTCTTCTGATTCGTCAATATCCCCTTGTAATTTCCTCAAATATCTTTCTTTAGCTGATTCAACATCCAACACCATTTCTCCTTCATTTTTGTCGTTTTTTTCTCCCCTTTTTTTCCCCTTCCATCCTGCTTTGGCTCTTAATTCATTTTCTCTCTCATTGTTGTACGAATCGACACTGTCCTGGTCCCAATTTTCCTCTTCCATTATTTAATAGTGAAAAAGAAAAATTTCTCTATATATAAGGAATTTTTCATCTTTTTCTTTAATTCTTTCTTCTTTATTATTATAGTAGGAAGAAGGCCCTTTTTATAGGAAACAAATGGAGAGGTTGGATTCACTTAAGAATAAAAAGCCGGCATTAAAATTTAAGCCAAAAGCAGTGGCGAGAAAATCAGCACAGGATCGAACACAATCAATAAATACACCAACAGAAGAAAAGCAAAAACGGACCCATCAATATAACACAGAACAGTCTAGAAAACCCAAACAAAGATCAGCAAATGAAACAATTGTTTCGGTAGGTCCATTGGCACAAGGTGCCATTTCATTAGGAAATAATCAAAGATTCAGTTCAAATGGAGGTGCAGGATCAATTGTCAAAGTTAAAACGGAACCAGGAATGGGACCAGGGGCTGATAATGAAGGAGGTATGATTGATATTAATAACCCATCAACAAAAGATGAATTGTTTCCTCATAAACCTCCAAGAGACGAAGAAAATGAACCTATAAATGACGCTGAAATTGAATCAAATGTTGTTGGAAATGAAATGCTGAAACTTCAAAATGATTATTCTATAATAAAAAAATTACTCGTTGACCAAGAAGGGGATGCACAACAAGTAGATGCTGAAGGGGATGTTAAAATGGAAATGAGTGATGAAAAGCAAAATAAGTTTGCTTTTGTTCAATTACCAAAATTACCTATCGATCCAGCTTCTTCTCAAGGTTTAATAGGTAAGATAAACGTTCATCAAAGTGGGAAAATTACACTTCAAATAGGGGAGATTCTATTTGATTTAAGTGTTGGTGGAGATATAAATTCTAATGAATCCATGTGGGTATTAAACCCAGATTCGGAAACTTGTTATAATATAGCAGATATTAAAAATAGGATAGTTGGAACTCCTAATTTTTAGACATTTAATTAATCATTGATATTGTACTGTAATTTTTAGATATTTAATTAATCATTGATACTGTACTGTAATTTTTTAACACCTGATGTTTGTTGGTATTTTGCTGTATTATATTGTATTATACTATCTTGTCATGTGCTTCCCTTTACTTCAACTTCCTCCTTTTGACCTTATTCAGATACTTTTGAGGATCTTTCATGAAATTCACTTTTAATGCAATGTCCTTTGCATCCTTCAAACTTAACTGATCATTATGTAATTCTTTGATTTCTTCACTGCATCTCTTAATGATGTTAACATCGAATCCACTATTTGCTGACATATACCCTTCAATTAGCGATTCATCGCTTAATAACAAACATGAAAGCCCTATTTGACTGGGAGTAAATTTAAATTGTACATCACTTTTGAATGATTCCAAACACCACCATTTCCCAACCTCTAAACATTTATCCAATCGTTCACTTGATCCCCATATTCTTTGAATATCTAAATAAAACCCGTAAATACATCTACTTGGATGGTGACATTTCAATTGGAACTTCAATACTTTTAGAATATCCCATTCATATCTCAGAATATCTTCTCTTGATAAATTAGGTATTAATTCACACATTTTATTCAATGATATCATTCCATCTTCTGTCTTACATCCCAAAAACAAACAGGTATACATCACACCTTTAATGTCAAATTCAACCAAGCTTTGTTCCAAGAAAAATCTCTTTAAATATGTCATACATGTCATGATAATATCCTCTCTGATCTTCAAAAACTGCCCTAATTCATTACATTTTTGTATATAATATCTTATCAGCTTTTGTGATTCTTCCATATTCATCTCGTGTTCCATGCATTCATCCATATCCATTTCATGGATCAAATTCAAGAAATTCCGTCTACTTCTTTCTTTCACCGCTATTCTCAAATCTTCTAGTTGTGACTCCGTTCGAGTCCACTGTTTCCATTGACTGGATCTCTTATACAGGTCATCGTTACTTACAGTCACCCGTGTGGCCATTTTCTCCTAATAATTGCAAATGGTAAAAAAACCAGCTTACGTTAACATATCTGCTTTTTTCTCTATATGGTCAACTTTACTTTACTTTACTTTACTTTACTTTACTTTACTTTACTTTTACTTTACTTTACTTTACTTTACTTTGCTGTACTGGTTGTAATACTGTAGTTTCAACATTTTTCATCATTTCATCATCAAAATAATAAATATAAAGTATAAATATGTGGAATGGAATAAATAATCAGGCTTGCATCTAACACTTCACGAGTTTACTTAGAAAGTGGCAGAGAAGGTTTCGGTAGCAGACTTCAACTTAGCTAACAATTCCTTGGACAATTGACCCTTGGTCTTAATAGCTTCTAAGATATCAGCATCGTTAGCCTTCAAGTAGGATAAGAATTCGGTTTCGAAAGTAGCGATCTTGTCCAATGGTAACTTATCTAAGAAACCGTTAACACCGGCGAAAATAACTGGAACTTGTTCTTCAGCAGACAATGGGGAGTATTGCTTTTGCTTCAACAATTGAGTTAATCTTTCACCTCTAACCAAGGTTTGCTTGGTAGAAGCATCCAAATCGGAACCGAATTGGGCGAAAGCAGCAACTTCTCTGTATTGAGCCAAGAACAACTTCAAGGAACCAGCAACTTGCTTCATAGCCTTAACTTGAGCAGCGGAACCGACTCTTGAGACGGACAAACCGACGTTAATAGCTGGTCTAATACCCTTGTAGAATAATTCAGCTTCCAAGAAAATTTGACCATCAGTAATGGAAATAACGTTAGTTGGAATATAAGCAGAGACATCACCACCTTGAGTTTCAATAACTGGCAAAGCGGTAAGAGAACCACCACCGTTAGCATCTGACATCTTAGCAGCTCTTTCTAATAATCTTGAGTGCAAGTAGAAAACATCACCAGGGTAAGCTTCTCTTCCTGGAGGTCTTCTCAATAACAAAGACAATTGTCTGTAAGCAACAGCTTGCTTGGACAAATCATCGTAGATAATCAAAGCGTGCTTACCGTTATCTCTGAACCATTCAGAAATGGCACAAGCAGTGAAAGGAGCCAAGTATTGTAATGGAGCAGCTTCTGAAGCAGTTGCAGCAACAATAATGGTGTACTTCATAGCATCATGTTGTTCTAAAGTTTGAACTAATTGAGCAACGGTGGATCTCTTTTGACCAACGGCAACGTAAACACAGTACAACTTCTTTGATTCTTCAACACCATCGTTCCATCTCTTTTGGTTAAGAATGGTATCAATAGCAACGGCGGTCTTACCGGTTTGTCTATCACCAATAATCAATTCTCTTTGACCTCTACCGACTGGGACCAAAGCATCAACAGCCTTCAAACCGGTTTGCATTGGTTCGAAAACGGAAGTTCTTGGCAAAATACCTGGAGCCTTCAATTGAGCTCTGGAGGTGGCAACGGATTCGATTGGTCCCTTACCATCAATTGGGTTACCTAAAGCGTCAACAACTCTACCGAGCATAGCTGGACCGACTGGGACATCAACAATCTTACCGGTTCTCTTGACGATTTCACCTTCCTTGACTTCTCTGTCTGAACCGAAAAGGACAATACCAACTTGTCCTGGTTCCAAGTTCAAAGCCATACCCTTGACACCTGATGCGAATTCAACTAATTCTTCAGCTTGACAGTTGTTCAAACCGAAAACTCTGGCAATACCATCACCGACTGACAAGACTCTTCCGGTTTCGTCCAAGTTAGCTTCTTCTGAGACACCTCTGATCTTGGATTCCAAGATTGAGGAAACTTCAGTTGGGGCAGCCTTAGCTGAGGCGTAAGTTCTGGAAAAAACTGCTTGTCTGGCAATCTTTGGGGCAGCAGAGACGTTGGCTTTCAAAACGTGCTTAGCAGCAACTCTGATGGATCTGGAGGAGAGCATCTTTACAAAGGAGAGTGTGTTGATGAAGAAGGGAAAAGGCAAAAAAGCTCCTTCCAATTGAACGCGAGTTTTTCGTTGGTTCGTCTGCCAATTTTTCGCCCGGTTACGCAGCCCCGCGCTTTCTTTGATTTTGATTGGCTCTCAAAAACTATGCTCATTTGCTCAGCATTCTGGGAATTTTTATTTACCTTTTCGATAACAGAAAATGAATATATAAAGAAAAATTGATAAATATCTACTTTTTTTAGAAAAAATTGTGAAGATATAACAATGACAATACTTAGTTATACATTGAAAGAGGGGAAACATGAATCTCTTCCTACACGATATCCTATTATTTTGTGCCATGGATTTTCCGGTTTTGACGGATTACTCTATATTCCAACTCATATAAATCCTATTTTCTCTTCTTTATCTTTACCTCCATGGTTAAATAAAATGATCAATTATTCGCCACCCCCACCTCCTCCGTCTATGTCCGATTCTTCCGATCTGATTTCTTCTTCTAAAATGGCTGAAAATGGAAAATTCATAGTTGAATACTGGAATGGTATCAAATCATATGTACAGTTAAATCATCATTGTAAAATATTAGTTGCCAAAGTTCCTCCATTCGCAAATATCAATACGAGAGCTTTGGCTTTACACAATTACATTATACAACAGCTCCCAAATTTAGAAACCCCCGAAAACTCAAACCCAGTCAAATTGAACTTGGTAGCACATTCCATGGGCGGATTAGATGCAAGACTGCTAATTTCAAATTTCAATAATACTTGTAACGATAAATATCAAATTGTATCGTTGACAACCCTGTCCACTCCTCATTGGGGTACATCCGCGGCGGATTTTGCAATCTCTCTAGCCCCCAAAAATTTCATCGACACATTCTTCCCTTCAATAAATCAACTTACTCCGAAATATTTGAAAATCTTCAACCAACTAATAGTAGATGACCCCAAGGTTCAATACTTTTCTTATGGTGCCTCATTCAAAGCTAATCCTACCAGTATGTTTTATTTGACTTGGCTTTATGTCAGTAAATATGAAGGTCCAAATGATGGTCTGGTCAGTTTGAAATCTGCTCACTGGGGAAAATGGATGGGGTATGTTGATAATGTTGATCATGCTGATCTTATCAACTGGAAGGGCCCCGAAAAGCAAGTCCAATTACTTCTGGGGGTGGAAAATTTCAATACAAATTTAATGTACTCGGATATCATAAATAATTTGGCATCAAATGATTTATAATAATAGACTGTCATATTCAATCCCCACTTCTTCACAGTATCCTTCTACTTTGGGAAAGTCTTCGGGTAATTCTGTTTCAACTTTCTTACATTTGAATTGTTCCACATTGACAAAAGTAAACCATTTATCCCAAATGTTCCATCTTTCAACGTCATTTAACACATTCAATTTAGTCACCAACTCGTTTCTCCGCAATCTCAATCCTAAGAGATCTTCATCAACTGGCTCTTCAAGAGTACGTATGAAATTATGATAACATTGGCCTCCAATTTGTGATACATTTTTATCGACAGTAATAAAATTATCAATTTCCGTCAAACTCAGGGACCTCTCCATAACTTGGCTATTCTTGAAAATTGAAACAGATTTAAAAACATTCCTTTCTCTCCAATATGAACCACCAGTAATTCCAGCAAGAATTATATTCAAAATTAATGAGCATCCTAAAACCGATAGAATCATGAGATTCAGATTTATGAACTTCAAGCATTTTTTAAATACTTTGATGACCCATTTAATAGTTGAATGAATTATCTTAGCCACTTGAAAGTTAATTTTCTCATAGTAGAAAATAGAAAACAGTTGTAGAGGAATGAATGAAACTGAATTTAAGAAACTCAACTCATCATTGGTCGGCTGGTCGCTATCATATTTGGTAATTGGTCCAAATGATTTGATAGCAAAAGCAATCTTCCTTTTCCTATTTTTGAAATTGGCCACAACGGCTTTCAATTTTTCATCTAATGCTTCCATTCTGAATATCATCAATTGTTGCATAACCATATTATTGAACCAATTTAACGGTGTGGCGTGGGAATTCATTGAATAATAAACCATTACTTTACATGATTTAGAATCAATGGATGTTATAATAAACCTCATGACGATTTTCCTTGTTATCCCAAATACCAATTTCAAATTAGGTGTCTCTTGATCCACACTATAAAACTGATTGTTGACCATCTTTCTGATAGTTTGCTTGGAGCAAGGTAATTTGAAAACAGAATTCCAAACAACTCTTGTCAATGATTGATTTGAATCACATCTCCATAAGCTTTGCCTTGTTTCTGAATCATTAAAAATTGATGAAGCTAAAGGCAATGTACAGTGTAGAAGAAACGATTCATCACCAAATAAAACGTGGAATAAAGCTTTCGCTGGCAAATTGTATGATTTGGTCCAAAACATCTTCATAGAATCAGGGAAATGTGTTCCAATATTGTTATCTCCATCTTCACCTTGTAATAATGAATCTTTGTTTACAGTCAAAGTATTCATCTTATCTTTTGGGTTCAATATTTTTGAAATCACCAATTTGAAGTTGTCTAATGGTGCATTCTCATCCTTCCTTTCATAAAAGTTTTGTATCCTTGATAATTCTTCTAAAAGTTCTCTTAATTGCAAAGAATTCCTATTTTTTATTATGAAATTCAATTGGTCCCTAATTGAGTACGCATTTCCTTGAAATATTTTGATTTTAATTGAAATGCCACTAACAAAGAAAATCCTCAATATTTTGTACCCTATCTTCTTATCAAAGATTTCACAATACAGAAAATTTGACATTCTCAATGGTAATATTGAGATCAATCCTGAATTATTAGTATAACAGTAAAATGCCTCCGCATTAACATATACGTTACAGAATAGTGTTTGCTCCGAATTTGGTGACCATGATCCATTAAAATTCAATAGTGCTAATTTATCTTTTGTGATAAAGTATTCAAAAATTGATCTCATTTCCAAATCAACTAATTTCAAAGAATCGGGATAAAACTCCGGATATCTTAAATCGATAAGCGATCTAGGTTCGCTATAATCAGTTAACTCAATTTTTTTATGCGGATTTGGTGAAGAAATTGAATTTCTGATCCCCCAGTTAACATATCCCCAGAAATTGGCTCTGGAAGAAGATGGTGCAGTCATTGAAACCATGTACATATTTGAAAGTGCTGAAAAAAGGGTAGCTCTTGTTTCCATTGGAGGATTAATGTTCATATGATATGATAATGATGCCATTTTTTGTTGCATTAGCTCCTTCATCCTTTCAATTGTTGGATCAACAGGTGATCTTAGAACTAGTTCATTATCTTTTGCAACAACTGGTACGATTTTCATAGCATCTAAATGAGATTCAAATCTTCCCTTCGCAAATGGTGTATTGTTGACTCTACTCCAATTTTGAGTGTATTTAAACATCATGAGCCAACTTTTCAATTCATTAAGGGTTTCCAATTGAACCGTAAAATTGATAGAACCTGTGATCTCTAAACAAAATTTTCTATCTTCGTTCATAGATTGAGATACATTTACAAGCAATACCCCAATCTTATCGCTTTCTTCAACAAATTGTCCATTTTGGGAAATGGCTAAGAACCCAAATATGTCATCCTTTATAAACATCCATCTTTTAATCCAGACTGCTCCTTTTGAGCCATCTAATTTATTACTTTTAATAAAAACCCAACCATGTTTTTCCCTTAAGGTAGTCATTTCATCAATTTTGAGGGTATTTTCGGGAATCGTGTAGGGGGTATAAGTAGCTAAATCATTACTTGGTGTCAATAATTGTATGAGTGCATCTTCACTTGTAACTTTAAAGTCGTTTAAAACAATTGATAAACTTTTGTTACTTTGATTTCTCATTGATGATGCCAATTCCAATTGTTCGACTTCTTTAATGATTGAAGAAAGTTCCCAAATATCCGCCAAATTAGGCATTCCATTCACTGTATCTTTTATATTAAAATTCCTAATAAACCCATCCCAAAATGATTTAGTTGAATCTGTTAGAACAAAAGAGACTTTCGACTGTAAATTTTGAATTGAAGTCCAGATTTCCATCGATGTATGAACATATTGTTTTCTGATTTCGAACAATTGTAAAGCATCCTCTCTTGTTTTGATATTGGGGTTCTTTTGTGGTAATTGAAGGTATTTTGCAAGGATCAAATCATATTTTGATTGAATTATGTCAAAATTCTTTCTAAGCTGTATATAATTCGGGATATCAACTTGTAATAGCGATTCAATTCCTGACCATTTATCTACATTCAAGTCCGTGATCTTAATCAAATTCGATTGAATAATAGATACCGCATTGAATGTTAATTGTAAATGAGGGTATGTGGTATCTTTATTTATAAATGAATTGGGTCCTTCAAGTAAAGGATTGACGGTTTCAGCTGTATCCCTTTGAAGTTCCGATATCATTGAACTGATTCTTTTGGTGGTCTGATAAATGTTCAATAGCTGGCTCAACGAATTGGCTGTCCCTAAGATTGCTAAATGGGTATTATTCATTGATGCCCTAAAAGTTGGGGAGTCCATGGATGCTTCTTTAAGCCCCACTGCAACAAGTTTAACTAGTGTCTCTGCTACGGATGACCCATTGACCTCCTTGCCAAACCTCTGTAGCGGTTGTGGAGACTGCAATATGTTATTTCCATTCATTGTATATAAGAAACAATGGAGGATAAGAAGTTTTCAAAACGTTTGTACGTGAGTTACTATATAATTAATTATACTATTATATTATACGATATTTGTATCTACAAGATGATTTGTAATGTTAGCTACTCAATATTCAGCTAAAAGAGGTTGAATTTTGTTGAAATATGCAGGTTCTAATTGTGACTTTAATTCGTCCTTAGTTAACCATTGGAATTTGGAACCGTTTGGTTGGAACTGACCGGCAATGATATGAGATTTGACGATGTATTCTTTACTAGCGACACCTTCTTCATTAGTAGACAAATCTCCATTTTCCTTGTATTTGAGGACGCTAACAGGAGTATTGGAAACAGACCATGTGTTAATTCTATCACCACCCAATGATCTTAAACCATCTTCTGCTATCTGATGTAAACCATTGGCTTTGTTAGATTCATCAACAGAGAAAGTTGGTAACTTCCATTTACCACTGGCAGATGCAACAACTAGATACAAAGTATTGGCAAGTTTCCTTTCAAGAGAGGTAACGTCATTGGATTCATCAGCTTTCGTAATTCTGGAATTTGGTTTGATTGGTCTAGAGATATCTTCAAGATCAATTTCTTCTTCATTATCATTATGTTTCTTTGGTAGTCTGACATCTTCTTTGAACCTCCTGTCTCTACCATGTTTCAAATCTGGTCTACCTTCTGGGAACCATACTGAAGGATTATTTGGAATTGGATATTGCTGTGCTTGTGTAAATTCTCTTTCTGCAACTGTACCTTTCTTAAAGTAATACCATTTTGGAAAAGTCCACATCAACCTTCTTTCTAATTGTTCTTGATATTCATAAAACGCAGCTTCAAATGCTGGAATTTCCGGTGTAACAATTGGAGTTCTCGATAAAAGAATACTGGTGCTCAATTTGCTGGAAAGGAAACGTTTTTGTACTCCGAAAACCTGCATTTTCTCTCCTTTTTTTCTCTCTTTTAAACAAATCGTTGGAAAATTTGTTGAAAAATTTCGTCTGTGTGTGAATTTTTAATAATATCCAATTTATCGGAATTAAGTTCTGCTTACGTAAACATGGTGTTTTTTACAGATTACGTTAATCTGTAAAGCTTTACAGATTACAAACTTTTATCTAATTTGATAATAAAGAAAACCCATAATAAACCAAGAATTAATTCACTTCTTCTTTATAAGAAAACAAGACGATGGCCATTCCAACACATTCCAAGACACAAATCAATCAACATGAAATCATTCCTGCTAAAACCGATGTTGGCGCATTGGCCAATAGAATTAATACAGAGACAAGATCTTTGCATGACCAAGTTGATAAAATGGTGACACTGAAATTCGCCATTGCAGTGAGAGATGCTAAAATTTACAGACAAGGGATTCAAATGTTTTATCATATTTTTTGTGCAATTGAAGACTCCATGGAAAGAGAATTGAAATCCAATTCCAAATATTGTGAAATGTTCAATGCAATTTACAAACCAGAAATGCTTAGAAGAGCTAAACTGCATCAAGATCTGATGTTTTTTTATGGAGATGAATCTAAATTTAAAACTCCCGTTCTACCAAATCAAATTGAGTTCACTGAACATATAAGGAAATCCATCATTGATCATCCATATCTTCTTTTAGCTTACATGCACGTGATGTATTTGGCACTTTTTGCGGGAGGTAGAATCATGTCTTCTAAGGTTACTAGAAGTCTAAGATTGTTTCCTCAGGTCCCAGGGAAATCCTATGAAGAAATCACCAAGGAAGGTACCAACTTTTATAAATTCGACGTTGAAGATATGGAAGTTTTAAGAATCGTTTACAAGAGAGATTACGAATTACAAACAAGAAACTTTTTGAATGAGGATGAAAAAAGGGAGATCATCCTTGAGTCCAAATATATCTTTGAACAGGTCAGTGAAGGTATCAAAGAAATTGAAAGACATAATATTCAAAGAATTAAAGCTTCCATTGGATTTCAGGTTGCAACAAAAGGTTATTATGTTTTAGTAGCATTGCTTGTTCTTCTGGCTTGTTATTTTGTCAAATACTTGGTGGGTTCTTTTATTCTTTAGATATTACTATTATTTAATTTGGGAGGTTTTTTTATTATTTGTATGCATGTTAATATCATCTTATATCGATTATATCATTGATATTTATTTATCCATTTGAAGAAGAAATTCTCTTAATTTCAATACTGCTTTGGATCTATGAGAAATGGCATTTTTGGCATCTCCTTTCATTTCAGCATATGTAGTATTGAATCCATTTGGTTGAAAAATCGAATCCCATCCAAAATCTGTTGGTCCTCTACTATCAACAATGGTACCATTTGTTACTCCTTGAAAAGTCAAAACTTCACTTCCTGGACCTTCACAATAGCCAAATGTTGTAATAGCATTGGCACTTTTGTCTTCAAACCCCGACAACATTTTGACTAATCCATCAAGACCTGCCGATTTGGCAAACCATTTGATGTAAGGACCCGGTAAATTTCCCAACGCATTAAACCCCAAACATGTGTCTTCAACGAACACTGGGCCTCCAATTAATTCAGCGGCTTGTTTTGCTTTATGAATTGTGACTTCATCAACGGTTCCTTGAATTTCTTGTAAATCCAACGCTGAATTCACAATGTTGATGCCTTCCAAATCTCCTTGGTTTCCTTTTAAAAGAACAGCTTTGACTTCCCTCAATTTGTTGGCATTCCCTGTTACAAAGGTAATTTCCTTCATTTTTAATAGTATAAATAGACGGTAAAAGAATGAATAATTTTTCTTCCCTTCTCAAGACCTTTTTCTTCTTTACACATAAAACTTACCCGGGCGGAATACCAGCGACTCTACAGTAGAACACCATCTGATTGTTGCACAAATGGCCGCCCGCAGAATAATACCTTTTTTATAATTTGGGGCAGAGCCAGTTCTCCAGTCTGCCCCATTTCGCAAGAAGGTGACAATTTATATTTGTAGTATAGACTATTGTAGAGTTTTTACTTGATGTAGTGGGTAGAACAAAGAAACCCTTAGAAGAAAGAACTCCTTTCAAAGTAGACGGTGAAAAAATGCTTGTATGGTTGATTTCATCAAGTAGTTAATAATACTAACAATGTCAAAAGACTAAGGAGATTGAAAAAAAATTTAAAAAAAAATCCGAAACAAAAACAATCAAAGATCCTGTGCTTCAAATAACGAATGGTCAATTACAAGGATACTGTAATTGAATACAAAGTTATATCGATACAAGGTAAAAAAAAAACCGGTGAAAAATGGCTATTGGTGCTTTTTTCAACGAATTCTTACTGAACTCACACATTGAGATTCAAATCAACATTATGCAGTGATTCTAATATCAATAAATTTTTCAACTACAAAATTCAATAGTGAGTGCATTTGTAAAAATACTCAACTATAAAAGCATTAGTAAAAATCCAAAATTTCGTTTTCAGTGCAATGGAAAGAAAAGAAACAAAAACTGTTGAGAGTTTCTTCAACACATCTATCTGTTTTGGTTATAAAATACATTGTTCAATCTCTATATTATACATCAGAAACTTCACTAAAATTCTTGTTATCACATTATCCTTATTAGTTACAAAGTAATCTTGTAATGGAAAATCATGTAATAATTGAAAAATATGACCATTTACAACTTCATCTATTAAATTGAAAATGTTCCTCGCTATGAACAATTCAGTTATATATATTCCATAAAGTGAAACAAGCGATCAAACCTAACTTATCAAATTATAAAATTCCAATAAAAAGTACAACTAAAATCTTTCATTTACATTTCACTCAATAGTAGATAATGCTAAACTTTGATTCCTTTTTTCTATATATATAGTTTTAAAATTTTATGCGCTGGTTTTAATTTGACCATATAGCTTAATGGAAAATTACAACATCAAATACCAGAAGAAGAAATCTAAACATCTCAGGTTCGATCGCGGAAAAAACAAAAAAATTGGCTCTGTTTCTGGTATAGAGAAAAGTCTAAAAACCAATCCCAAACCAAATCCCAATCTACATTTGACAGCGTTCGATGTTGATAGTAGACATCAATAAATAATTTTAAATATAAAGTTTTTTCGATCATATCTTGGCAATAAAACGATATGAGTTATACAAAGAAAAATATCATTATTCATTGTATTATTGACAAAGGAACGATAACCAGCAATTGATATATGTAATTGTTTGTTCATTCATCATCATTTGGAATTGATAAAACTAATTTCCCAGTAGTTTTTCTTGCTTCCATTTCAGCAGTTGCTTTAGGGTAATCTTGTAATGGGTAGACGCCATGGATTTTAATATTCAATTTCCCTGTATCGATCAAGTCGAATAACTTGGTGACGTAATGATTAAATTCGTCTTTAGTGGAGATATAGCCAAACAATTGTGGACGTAATAATTTGATATTTTTAGCAGATAGTCTGTTGATGGAAAACGGAGGAACTGCACCAGATGCATTACCGAATGAAATTAAACTACCCTTACGTTTTACGATAGCAAAAGAGGATTCGAAAGTGTCCTTTCCAATTGAATCAAAAACTGCTTCAACTCCTTCACCGTTGGTGATTTTTAAAACTTCATGTTTAATTTCGTCATATGATAATTTAGAGGAATTCAAAACATACTCAGCACCATTTTCTTTGGCCAATTGCAATTTTTCTTCACTGGAAGCAACAGCAATGACGTGTGCACCCCTCAATTTCAACAATTGGTTCAAAATCAACCCAACTCCTCCAGCTGCGGCTGTAATATAAATGTAATCTCCCTCTTTAACTTTATAAGCTTCTTCAACGAATGTCAATGCTGTTAATCCTTGGAGTAAAGATGCTGCATACAATTTCAATTGTTCATCTGATGCTTCTTTGCCTAAATTGATGATAGAGTTTGATTTGCTGCTGATACAACTATATTGGGCGAAGTTTTTAGGGAACAATCCTGCAATCTTATCTCCCACTTGGAACCCTTTAACGTTCTCTCCAACTGCAACCACCTCACCTGCTGCCTCACGTCCTGGAATGTATGGTTTCTCCGATGGGTAAATCCCCTTTCTGAAGTAAACTTCAATAAAGTTGACACCTGCGTATCTATTCTTTACCAACAAATCATCCGCCCCAATGGAGGGAACAGGCCATTCACTAGAGAACTGAAGTTGCTCAATGCCTCCATTCTCCTCAAAATATATCACCTTCTGCTTTGTTGCTAATCCCATTATACTATTGCCTTTAATTGTTGAAAAGAAAGTACTGTTACTAAGATGATGACAAATAGGTGCAGCACTTTTCCTTAAATACCCATGATTAGTCATCTTATGCCTCACGACAGCCCCAATTGACATTGTTGAAGAAGATGAGTAATACAACCGGTGGGGAAAAGTGAATTGGAAGAAAGAAGTGGTCAATAGAGGGGATAATAAGGAAGATATTATACAATATATTTAATGAGTACTATTTCATTTAATATAATAGAGAAATTTGGTATTGCAGATGCAGTTGGTGAGAACAATCGTGCAAACGGCGATTATATTGATTGGATGGTCTGTCGTTGGAGCGAGAGGACTTGAGGAGGAGAAATATGCGGTGTCATTCAAGGGAAAATCAACAAATGGGGGTCCATCATCATTGAATGAAATGTATCAAATTTGTGGGTTTCAATGCCATATTGAGACGAATTTACATGAAGAAGAGGAAAAAAAGAACCCCCAATTAGCATTGTACACCTTAGAAGCTCAAAGGGACCATGCAATAGAAATAATTGAAGAATTTAATAATTATTGGTCAAATCTGAACCAAACCGTACATATCCATCAAGGTTATTGGGATTACCTCTTGACAATCAATTCTAACATGTATCAATATAACATAAGAGAAGTTGAAGGAATCAATGCCGAAAATGGAGAAACTGGATTATATAGAGAATTGACATCTTCATACTTATTATTCAATGTCACCAGAAAGCATGAGGCTGCGGATTTCGAGCTAATTACACAGGATTCCGGATTGAAATTTGTTACGCAGAATATTGAGGGTGGAGAGATCTGTGATCTGACCAACCGACCAAGATCAACAATCATACAATACATGTGTAATCCAAATGCCAATGTCCCAATATTGACAGATTTTGAAGAATGGAAAACTTGTAAATACAAGGTCACCTTGGAGAGTGATTGGTTTTGTAGAGATGACTCTACTATTTGGACTTGGAAAGAACAAGAATTGCAAATTGATTGCTTTTTACAAAACGATAAATGGGAACCTATTCCAGAATTACAATTGTCCAAATACTCATATGCACCTCTATCAATGGGTTCGTTATTTGCCATTTCTCATGAGAAAGAGGAACCGAATGTTGTACTTTTGAACAAAGATTTCAATTTAACCGATAATTCACTGGATGAAGAAGATAGACATGCGAACAGGATTTCTTTTCTCGAGATAATAGGAAAAGGGTTCAGGAGACTAATAGATTCTGGTAAATTGATGAATCCATCGGGGGAATTACCTGCATCTTCAAATGATATTTTATTTTATGTTGTTCCTATATATGATATGAAAAGGGTGATGATAGGGACCTTGACAGTAGAACAAGAAGCAGGAAAGTTATTGGTCAAAATGACGGATCAAACTGTGTTTGATGCTGATCAAGGTAACTGGATCTATTATGTACAAATCCTAAAGGATACTCCACAATCCGATTAATTTATACCAATACATTAGTTTATTATAGGTTTACACTAAGTTAAACAAAATTATACAAAACATTTTACAAAAGATATATCACCACCTCTTTGCTCTACCAAATATCGTGTTATTACTCTTTTCCATGGTGGCACCCATGTGGTTAGATGGAAGAGTACCACAGTAATCGACTTGTAAGACAGGTAATCTAGGATCGAATTCCATTTCCAAATCCTTTGGTTTAACATTTTTATGATGTATTAACCCTGTCATCAATCTTCTGATCTGCTGATAGGTCTCTAATTCTTTACGCCCAGGTTTTCCAACCTTGTCTTTGTTAGATTTCAACCTTGATTGACGTAACTCTGAAAGTTGAAGAATTAATTTAGAAATTGTTTCCTGTGATTTATCTTCCCTAACTGCATCAATTTCCTCTTCAGTTGCATTGTTACGTGGATTGAAAGTCAAAAGCCTTCTGACATCAATTTTATCGCGTGGATTATAACTAATATCAGCACTTACAAGATTTAGTTGCGGTTCATCCACTAAAGTTTCGTCCTCTACCTTTACTTGAACTTGATCTTCAGTTTCAGCATCAGTTTCGGCGTCAGCTTCAGCATCAATTTCTTTTGAAGTGCCATCAACTCCGTCAACTTTATTTCCTTCTTGTTTAACTTCATCGATGCCCTTCTTCATTTGAACAAGCTTTTCAAACCCAACTTGTTGAATCCATGTTCCTCCTCTCCATTCATTATAAATCACAGAATTTGATTCATCATGAGTTGGAGCAAATGAATATAATAAAGAGTTGAAACCTTCTCCATGTTTCAACCATTGAGAATCCATCAATCTAAGCCAGTTTGGATGGATGTAATTTTCCAGTCCAAGTTTTAGATTTGTTGGTAACTTTGAGTCTGTAAATGTCAACGATCCAAGCTTGGTATCAGATGGAATAGATGGAGTTGGGATAATATTTACTACATCTATTCCAGTTGATTCATCAAATATTGGTTCTCTGTCATCTAAAATTGATTTTTTGTTATTGAGAGAACTGAAAAATGGCATATTTGGTCCTGTGGATAATGTCAAAGCTTGTCCATTATCATTATAGAATGAACTTGTAATCATATCAAAATGTGTTGCCAATTTGTTTTCCAAATCCATCGATAATTCTGTCACTTCATCTGGATCGACTGCTTCCAAATTGGCTGCTACAACTTCTCTATCATACTTTAATACAACTCCTAAGTTGATGGCTTCTCTTAAAATGATTTCTGTTCCGATTTTAAAGAATCTATCCACCTTATCATACAATTCACGGTTATTCTCAACTTCTTGCATTTTCGTCAAACAAGCCACATGCAAATCATGATAGGCATCATATATAGTAGTGTAATTAGTCTTCTCCTTGTTCAAAGTGGTCACCTCATAACTTTCTCCTTTGTTACTATCCAAGAATGTGAGGAATGATGACGCGATTTTGTTAGGCAATGGTTCAATAAAAACTGAATGTGAAGGGAATTCCACTTCTAAAATCCTCTCTGAGTCTTGTGTTTCCAATACCCCAAATATCGATGCAAAGGACTCCACGAATTTCTCGGTCATCGCGCCTTGATTTGATACTTTACGTGTTTTTAGAGAAAGAAAGAGAGACTAAAAAATTCAACGTAAACAACGGCTTTTCTTTTGGGCCAAAAACGGCTCAGCATTTTTATATATGAAGTTCTAATTGTGCGACAAACAAATAGTGTTATACAACCTCCCAAACACCGGCAATTTTCTTTTGCAGGACCTTTTGAGGACCAAGGGACCAACCACCACTACCGGCTCTTAATTCGGCCCCGTATTGGGCAACCACGTAACATTCTCTTTCTTGAGAAGAAATCATCTTTGGACCATAAGGATGACCCAGAGGCTTGGAATAAGAAATCAAAGGAGAATTTTTACAAACATTGGCCAAAGCCTTGGATGTAATATCATTCAATGGTTTGATTTTCAACTTAGACCCCACACCTTTGTTGATTGATTGATATACTAAATATTCAGGAGCTTCCCCGCAGTCCATCAACACAGTACTAGGATGCAGAAAAACAAACCCATCTTCTTCAGTTTCTGGGTTTTCCATCGAAGGAGATCCTGTAACATAAGGAATATTGATGATTTTCATTTTGTTTGTTAATGTATATTCTTTATCAATAACATCAAGTCTGACAGCAACTTGATCTATGAACCCAACTGCCACCATTTGTTTGATGGCTTGGATTTGTTTCTTCGATGGTTTGCCCAACTTCATATCTTCATCCCTGATGTTAGAGCTGACAGCAATGGAGTCTTTTGTGGTATTGACGTTGACAATATAAGTCAACTGTTTCCTCAATTTAGTGATTTCATTCATTTGCTTTTCTCTCAAGAAGTGATCCTTAAAAAACGCTGGCTTCTTCTGGTTTGGAATATGGTCAGATGCACAAATGGCAGATAATAATTTAAGACAATCACTCTTTGCATCTAATCTTGTAAACATCATCTTGGATTTATTATACTTGGTTCTCAATTTTCTTTTTGCTTCAAGCTCTTGTTGTGTTTCCCTTGGAATTTCTGGTTCTTGTTCTTCTTCATTTTCAGCTTCTTTTTTAACCTCATTAACCTGAATTCCGACATCAAATTCCGTTAAAAATGGATCACCAACTGATAAACCTGAAACCAATGCAACAATATATGGCAAGCATTCTTGTTGATTACCAATTAGTAACATCTTGGAAAACCTTGGACTCAATGGGAATAAACTCATTTTTCTACCAACATCTGTAACTGTTGATTTCTCCTTATCCAATGCACCCAGATACATCAAAAGCTTTTCTGCTTTTTGTAAAGACTTTCTATCAGGAGCTGTTGGGAATGGGAAATTTGCAATTGTATGGATACCCATGGATTTCATGTTCAAAACCACACCTTCAACTGGCATTCTCAAAATCTCCGGCCTTGAGAATTGTGGGAAATCAGATTCGTAAACCGCAGCAGAGTAAAGCCTGTAAGTATGACCAGGACCTGTTCTACCAGCTCTACCAGATCTTTGATCTGCAGAAGCCTTTGAAATCCAATCAATTTCAAAACTTTGAACTCCAGTTTCCTCATTATATTTTCTTTCCTTTGCACGACCACAATCCACAACATATCTGACATTTGGAATTGTAAGAGAAGTTTCTGCAACGTTAGTAGCAACCACACAGAGACGTGCACCTGCTGGAGGTTCTTCAAAAATTTTCATTTGCTCGGAAGTTGGAAGGAGTGAGTAAAGTGGTAAAACATACAATGGATCATTGTCAGTTTGATCTTCATCTAACTCCTCATCAAATCCTTCTTCTTCTTCTTCACTTTCATCTTCTTTGTAATCATCATTTTCCTCGTTTACTTCCAACTCATTAACTTCAAAGTCAATTTCTTCTGCTTCAATGTCGGCATTGTTTGCGTCAATTCTCATATCAACTAAATCATCCAAATCAGATTTATCCTTGATTTTCTTTGATTTATCTTGAGGCAATGGAAATTCCTTTCTTAGTTTTTTGACCATTGCAACAATTTCTGCTTTACCAGTCATGAAAATCAGGATTGCACCTTTCGGTAGCTGCTTGTGAATCTTACAAGTCTTTCTAAATGCTTCTTCTGTATAATTAAAAGCAGTTCTCTTATTGAAATGAACTGAAACCGGAAACTGTCTTGCATCCACTTTCAAAACAGGTGGTGGGGTATCGAATAAAACGCTATTCTCACTGAAATCACTTACTCTTAAAGTGGCACTCATAATGATCAATTTCAGTGGGTAATATTTAGATGGATCTTTTTCTGCATATTGTCTTCTTAATTTCAAAACTCTACTCAACATCCCAATTAGAATATCGGTATTGACATTACGTTCATGTGCTTCATCAATAATCAGCGCAGAGTATTTCATCAAAAGAAAATCATTCATCATTTCTCTCAAAAGAACACCATCAGTCATAAACTTTAATGCAGTTGATGCGTCAGTTGTCGCATCAAAACGAATTTGATAGCCTACTCGGTCACCATAATTTCCCAATTCGTTACCAACTCTCTTGGCCATGGACACTGCTGCCACCCTTCTAGGTTGCGTAACACCAATCATACCTGGTGTTGATGAACCTTCGATACCAAAACCTGATTCAAACAAAAATTGAGGAACCTGGGTTGTCTTACCAGAACCTGTTTCACCACAAATAATCACACAATCGTTATGATGAATAGCTTCCATGATTCTATGCTCTTCTGAATAAACAGGAAGATTCTGTCTTACCTTTTGAATTTCTTCCGGTCTTTTGATTGAAACAGTAGTGATCTTACGCTGTAATTGTTCATTAATAGGAATGAAATCTTCTTTCAACCCATCCTCGAGGTCTTCAGCTCTAACAATTCTTTCATAATCCATCTGTGGAGCCGTCAAAATGTCATTTGTAGATTCACGACCTTCCATTTTACGGACTTGGTTTTCTGCCCATGATTTAAAATCAAGAGCTTTCTTGGTATGTTCCTTTTTGATGTTAACAACTTCTTCAATTTCTTCTTCTTCCTCGTCTTCATCCTCGTCTTCATCCTCACTACTATCTTCACTTTCATCATCATCATCATCATCATCATCATTTTCTTCTTCTTCTTCATTGTCATTTTCTACATCATCATCCAATTCTTCAACATCACTGCCAGATTCTTCATTCTCTTGAATTCCTCCAGCATTTTCACCTTGATCAATATTATCTTCATCACTGTTGTCACTATCTGCTTCAACTTCTTCGTCTGAGCTGTCTTCAAAATCCATCATGTCTTCGTCATCATGTTTTCTCTTTTCGTCCTTTTCAACCTTCTCTCTCCATGAATAATTCTTTGCCTTTTTCTTTTTCTTTGTGGTTTGAACATTTGCAAAGCCAAAGCCAAAACCAGTGTTTGTTGTAATTTCACCATTATTACCAGAAAATGTGCTGGGTCTGTAATCAATAAAACCAGTTCCGACATCATTCGTGTCTTTGAACTCATCATCATGATCAGATTCTTCAAATAGATCAGAACCACTATCATCGTCGTCATATTTAGCAGTCTTTTCTTCATCTGATGGCATTTCTTTCACTTCTCTTTCTTCATACAAAAGACCTCTTGTATATTCATTACCCTTACCCTTTCTTTCTTGTTCCATAGCTTCAACAATCTTTTCTCTCTTGGTCTTTTTGTCACCTACACCCATTAACTTGGATGATCTAAGAATACTAGTATCAATTCTTGTCTCTTTCAACTTCTGAAGAAGAATTTCTTTTTCTTCTCTTCTGATTTGATGTTCAATATATTTATCTAATCTTTTCTGCTTCTGCTTGTTCATCTTCTCCAATCTTTGTTCCATCATCATTTCTTTAAGTTTCCTCTTCTTTTTACTCTTCTCCTTTTCAATCACCTCCATTGTATCTTTATCTGCTTGCAATGGAGCAGGCAAACTTGATATCTTCTTTTCAGGCTCATTAGGATTATCACCAGTGTAAAACTTACTTATCTTGGTGTTCTTCTTAGCCATCTCAATATCCTCCTTCCTATTCTTTAAGTGAAATCTTTTATGTAATAGGGCGAAAAAAAATTCTAAAGTTGCACTGCCTTGAAATTTGATATTGTGATCTTCAAAATTATGGATACGGAGAGCGATTACGGGGCATTAGATTTTCGTAACGTTCCACGTGTGAGGTTGGGGAGATATGAGTTTAATACATGGTTTGGGAATTCAGCACTTTTTGTTTCATTGGACAATGGAGAAAGTCATATTTTGGCATGTAAGAATAGTGATTTGGATGGTATGAGGCCAGGTAGGTCATTACAGAAGTTGCATAAAAGTTCAATTTGGTTAGATTTGTTGCATGTATGTCCTTATTGTTTTAAATATACTGACATTGAGGAGGAAATGAATATTCATAGTTCCAGTTGCACCTTCATTGATAACCTTCCAGGAAAAGTGATGTATGTTGATAAAGAAACGAATTTTATCATCAGAAAAGTCCGAGGAATGAAATATCCATTATTTTGTCAAAATATGTGCTTGCTGGCAAAGTTCTTTCTTGATAATAAATCGATATTTTATTTTTTGAATCAATTTGATTTCTATGTTGCGTATGAACTTTTGGATGGAGTTGAAACCCCAATGGGGTTTTACTCCCGAGAATTGACTTCATGGGAGGGAAATAACTTGAGTTGTATATGCGTATTTCCATGCTACCAATTGAGACGAATAGGAACTAAATTGATTGATTTTTCTTACCGTCTATCGAAATATGAACAGCAGATCAGTGGCCCCGAAAGACCACTTTCCAAATTTGGAAAATTGTCCTATTTGAAGTATTGGTGCAGGACGTTGAGTTGGGAATTGACTTATGGTAAACTAAATTATCAAAATCAGATATCACTAGAAGTCATAAGCAAGGTGACTAATTTTCGAGCCGGTGACACTTTGATGGCATTAGACTTTATGGAAGCGTTATATCAACAAGGCGAAAAGCCGCTGTATGTTGATTTCTATATGTCAGAGTTCCAACATAAAAACCATTATGTGCTTCTAAAAGATCCCAACAACCAGTTTAAGCTCGTAATAAACCGGAAGAAAGTCAAGAATTGGCTTTTAAAGAATAAAGTAACAGAAGAAGGCCATAGAGAGTTGAAGGAGACGATGTTTGTTCTTTATTAAATGTATATTGTAATTAAACTTCATGAGCATAAAAACGCGTGAATCTTATATATATATTCTCTTTGTTACATCATTTTAAATTTGCTTTGCCTATAGTGGCCCCATCATAGTAGCCGATGAGTGGAGAGAGATTTTTTGATCCCAACTTACCAACAGGAATATATCCGAAAGAAGAGACCATAAATGCCACAGATCCATACCAGAAGTTCACATTTGATATCAAAAAGGTGTTTGATACGATCCCACAAAACGCGATCGATTCGTTGTATAGAGACTTCCAAAATTCATCACGAATACTTGAAGATGCTACAAATGCATATCTGGATAGACCAGAAGTTTATCAAAAGTTAGAACAGTCAAAAGACGCGTCAAAATATGTTTCTAAATACTTTACAAAATCAGGAAAACAGGACAGTTCAAATCAAATGAAACTACCTGTTAATTGGGAAGGTATTAGAAGTTTGAAAGATATGAAAAATAGACAACTACCCCCGGAATCGTCAGTTTATGAAAAACCAGTGTACAAAAGAAGAAAAACGGAGCAGTCCAAAGAACCAGCTAAAAAAAAGGGAAAACAAAGATCCCAGATAAAATCACCTACAAAGGCGACATGCAAAGAAGAAAAGCTCCAGGATGATAATAAATGGAGTAAATATATTGGTACTTTCAATATTTCCTGTTGGTGTACTAGAATGGTCATATCATTGAAATCAATTTATTCTGATAATATTTTGACCTTATCAAAACTTGATAATAGCTCTTCATCAAAGGCAGTTTATGTGCATCATATTTCAAAAGATTCTAATTATAGGAGAGAATTAGGAAGACTAAATGAAGAAACAGCAGAATTTATAGGTCCTTTAATTGAGAAGGGAACTATAGAATTCAAATGCAAGCTGTTTTTTGTTGAGGGTGAAAGGTTAGGAACAGGAGACACATTTGTCATCAGAGCAGATTGTTTTCTTGCAGAAAAAAGTTTCAGGAAAAGTTTAGAAAGGGTCACAGATAATGAAGAAGATGATTTCAATGAGTATTATAATAAATCTAAGTTATCACAGAAGGAGAATGTTAATGAAATTGAACCGGAAACACGTAATAAAACTTCCATTCTTAAATTATTTCATGCAATATCACTCAATCCACCAGCAAAATTAGACTTTGTAGGCTCTGAAGCTGATTTAGACGATGTTCAACCGTTAGAGGCAGCAGAGATGAACTTGAATAATGATATGACAGATGCAATCTTAGAAAATAAAAGTTCAGAAGAAGGTCTAGATACAGGTAAAGTAATGTCTTTGAACCACGTCAAGGATTTATATAAAAACACCGAGTCTAACTTTGTTCAGGAGCTTTTACCAGAGAGTTTCCCATCAAATTTTAAAATTGAATTGAGACCCTATCAAAGACAAGGACTTAGTTGGATGCTTCAGAGGGAAAAAGAATTTGATCAAGTTGGCCTAAATAATCCAGAAGTCCAAGAGAGTGATAAGAAAGACATTATAGAGAATTTGAAAAATATAGAAAAGTCAATGAACCCACTATGGAGGCAGTATAATTGGCCTGTTACACCAGATAGGGTTCCTTCTTATGTTCCAATTGAAACTGGCACTTGTTTCTATTTAAATCTTTACGATGGATCGTGCTCGTTGACTAAACCAATGATTAAGTCATCTTGTAATGGTGGTATTTTGGCGGATGAAATGGGTCTGGGTAAGACTATTACCACTTTATCCTTGATTCTATCCTATCCAAGTGACACAAATTATCAACCTGGTACATTGCGAAACTATGCATATGGAACCACATTAATTGTTTTACCAATGGCATTGTTGATGCAATGGGAAAATGAATTTAAGAAATGTGTTAACAATAAGCAGCTAACATGCTTTATTTATTATGGGCAAGATTCAAACAATGATTTGAAACAGATTTTATTGGGCTCAAATCCTCCAACAGTTGTTTTGACAACATATGGTATGATTCAAAGTGAATGGTCAAGAACAGGTGGAAGTTCTAATAATGGAATATACTCGGTGAAATTTCTTAGGGTTATTCTTGATGAAGGTCATACAATCAGAAACAGGTCCACAAAGACATCAAAAGCAATATATGCAATTGATTCTAGCAGGAGATGGGTGCTAACCGGTACACCTATTATAAATAGATTAGAGGACCTTTATTCTTTAATCAACTTCTTGCAACTTCAACCATGGTGCAACTACCCTCTTTGGAAGCAATGCATTTCAAATCCTTTTGACATGGGAAAAGATATTGGCACAGCAATGAATTTGCTAAAATCAATTTTGGATCCGTTGC
The DNA here is from genome assembly GCA_030563645.1 of Saturnispora halmiae. Classification (NCBI taxonomy): domain Eukaryota; kingdom Fungi; phylum Ascomycota; class Pichiomycetes; order Pichiales; family Pichiaceae; genus Saturnispora; species Saturnispora halmiae. Next base: position 33,512 of record JAJMJL010000021.1, on the reverse strand, counting down.
TACTTAGAAGAACAAAAACTCAAAAAGATTCAAAGGGTCAACTTTTAGTTACCTTGCCATCTAAGGAAATTTCAATAGAGAAATTGAAGTTTAATAAAAAGGAGTTGGTTATCTATAAATGGTTGAAAGAAAAAGCTGTCAACTCTTTTAATGAAAACTATAAATCTGGTTTGATATTCAAAAACTATTCATCAATTTTGACTCAGTTATTGAGACTCAGGCAAGTTTGTTGTGATGTAGAATTAATTAAAACGCAACATGAGATTGAGGATGAAGAGATTAACAGTCTAAAGACAAGCGATATCTCCAGAGGAGTTGATAATGATGTTCTATCAATTGTTAAAAAAATTGAAGATGAAGAAATGTCACAAATGTATAACAAAGAGGAGCTTTCGAAGTTGAAGGAGAATATTTACGAGGTTTATCCAAATTTTGACTCCGTCGAATGTTCAATCTGTACTGAACCAATTGATATAGGAACGTGTGTGATAACAGAATGCAAACATTGTTTTTGTAGGGGATGCATAGCTGAACACTTCGAATATCAGCACAGTCATGGTGTAGAAGAAGTTCCTTGTCCAATGTGTAGATCACAGATCACCAATTATAGGCTGTTAATGGTTGTACCAATTAATAGTCCTGGAGTCAGTGTTTCGCTCTTGACACAAGAAACAAGAAAAGATAAGGAATACATCATAAGACCGTATAACCCAATGGGAAAATCTTCCAAAATTAATGCATTATTGAGTCATCTAGAACGGATAAAGATCGAAAGTCCAGGTGAACATGTTATTGTGTTTTCGCAGTTTACAAGTTTTCTTGATTTGATTCATGACGAATTAATTAAATATGATGGAGAATTCAATCTTGTGAAATTTGATGGAAGATTAAACATTGACCAAAGACAAGAAGCGCTAAATAAATTTAATACCCACAATGAAAATAAGGTTACAATTTTATTACTGAGTTTGAAAGCTGGTGGAGTTGGTTTGAATTTGACAGTTGCATCAAGAGCATTTTTGATGGACCCCCATTGGAATAATGCTATAGAACATCAAGCAATAGATAGAATTCACAGAGTCGGTCAAACAAGAGAAGTCAAGGTGATTCGATTTATCATGGAGGATAGTATTGAAGAAAGAATGTTGTTGATTCAAGAAAGGAAAAATCAAATCGGTGAAGCTTTGACTATAAATGATGAGGAAAGACGTAAGCGTAGAATAGACGAACTGCAAAGTTTATTCTCTGACTAGAGAGTTTATAGTATATATATATTTATAGACTGTATATAAATAATTGTAATTTTAATAGTAATAAAGAAGAAAGCTTGACCGATAATTTGTTTCATTTTGTTTTAAGATAACCAGACCTAATTAAAACCCAACAAAAAAAAAGAAAGAAATAGAGAAAATAGCTGCCATGGTATTTTTATAATTTTTAATGGATTATTCATGTGAACATTGTTTCCAATTCAGCCAGAGAAACATTCTCTGGGCTTTCAATATCTTGGTTAAAAAATCCGGAACGAACAGTTTCTAACCATTTAACACTGATTGAAGGTTCAACTGAAGTATCAGACATAATTGAAGTAGTAATTGAATTAACAGATTCATTCATTGAAATATTGAAAGTGTTTAAGGCCGCAACACGTAAAGCGGCAACGGCACTAGCGGCAGTTGCGGAATTGGCAATTGATTTTTTACGTGGAATTCTTGGTGTCATTGATGCAGTTGTCAGATGTGATGTTTTTGGCCTTTTGTGGATGAATGACATAGACTTAGATCTTTTGCCAATACCATAGGGGATTTTTTCAGTAACAATAACTGAACCTCTACGGATGTAACCATGGTTTTTGTAAATTCCATTTTCTTCATCGCTATCACTTTCACTATCGTCATCAAAACCAGGTCTTAATGCATCTTCATCGAGTTCATCGAGTTCATCATCTTCTTCGTCATCATCATTGTGGTTGTCATCATTGTTGTCATCTTCATCATTAGCTTCATTTTCTTCATGATCATTATTGTCGTTATAAATATTTAATTGATGAGTGTATTCTCTCATTGAATAATCACTTTTTGTCAAGGAAGCAGTGACAGGTGCAACTGAATATGGGATTGACAATTGAGGAATGGAAAAATCTAGAGAATCTCCGAAAGGTGATTCATTTCTCAAATGCAAGCCTGATGGGGAAACGCTGTAATCATCATCATATGACTGTGATGATTTGGAGTCATCTCCAGTTAAACCATCAAAATTTGAAGATGATCTTTTAGATGATTCTTCTAATCTATGTTGTTCGATAACTTTATGAACAAAATCAGGATAATCTGGAGCAAGCACACCTCTGTAAACGTAGACCATTCTTTTAGGAGATGAATCAGCCCAGTCTCTAGAAAGAGAATAATGAATTGATTTTTCACCCTTTTCAACTTTCTTAACATAAGCATTCAGTTTAGCAGAAACCAAGTTTGAAGTTTTCGAAGAAATCTTAGACATTTCCGGATGTTTTTCAACAAGGATATCACAAATTTGTTTGACCGTCATCCCATTAGAATCAGGATCGTGTTCATAAAGAATAATAAAAATGGCTAATAAGACATCATCATCCATGGAAGGTTTATCGCCCATGGGTTGCGGTCTTTCACCAGTCAATGGAACTGAAGTTGAAATACCATTAGCAAAATTGATTGGCTTATTCTTTTCCTTCTTATCTTTCTTATCCTTCTTTTTTGAAGGTTTGGAAGTTGAAATAGCCGGATTGTTATGAGTGTTTTCATTTATCAAATTTTTTGTTGTATTTGAAGGAGCAGCAGAGGACGAATCTTCCGGAGATGTTGGCAAAGAGTCCAAATTCAATTTATTATTATCCGAGAATTCTTCAGGTGAGTTCGTCATGATGTTAAACTGATTTATCTAAACTATTGATCCGTGTATTAATTTCTATTGTATTATGGAGAGATAGCCGTCAAAGTTCCTTAATGTATATGTACAGATGAAACTCGGGTTCCTTTTCGGATTGAAAATGTGTTCTTTAACTCCAATGGATTGATATGTTGTATTGATTCAAATTAATGAATACTTCACTTCTGATTGATAACAATCTAATATAAACTTTAAAAGAAGAAAAAAAAAGTGGAAGAAGCTACAAGCAAAAGAAAGCAGGATATAGTATATAGTTTATCTACCTTCTTTTAGTTGAATACTATGAGTAATTCCCCTTTTGTTTGAATCGGATATGATTGATTTATTCACTTTTCTTGTTATCTCCAAATTTTGCGTCTCCAAACACAACGACTCAATCTGTCGCGCGTGACTGTTTCCGAAAACGTGACAATATTATAGAGCGGCGCTCGGGTGTATTTCCTAATCAGGCAATTTTTTCATAAAAAGCAACAAACGCGTCGGAGCTCATCTGCTCAGCACCAGAATTAACAATACGTTCATCATCAAAGATCACATTCGACACAGAGGATTTGTAATGACCACTTGTTAAACTACCCCGATGACTAACAAATGATTTCAGCTGATATTTTTGAAGAACATTTTTATTTCGATTGCCTTGAATCAGATAACCATCCATTTCCAAAATTTCGTCCAATTGAACTACTCTTTTATCTTTTTCAAACCCACCACCAGAGGGGGAATATTTGAACCTTTCTAAATGAACTATTAAGACTTTAGGTAATCTAGTGATACTCAGTTTCTTCAAACTGACCTTTTGTTCACCACATTTTGGACATCTCCATGAATTATCACCGATTAATTTCTCTGGTTTTGTAAAAGAATCCAGACAATCATAAACGTCAATGTTGATACTTGAGTCCATTGATGGGATCGGTAAAGATAACATTGTAAAAGGTACAAACGTAGTACTCGTAAAATGACATTTCCAACACTGTAATTTGGAAGAATATTGACCACAAAAGGTGTCGATAATGATTGAATCATTTCTTTTGGAAAACGAATCCCAAGCAATTGAAGAAGAGACGTGCAATGGCAATTTCTCACGTTCCAATTCTTCTGCTGGAGTCAATTCCTTTTCGGAAGAAACTATTTTAGAACGATTCAATTCTTCATGGATTGAATCTAACAAATAATGAAGAAATTCTGAAGAATCTTGTTGATCGAAGCCTCGAAATTGATCATTTTTAGACCCGATAAGCTTTTTGAACAATTTAGGATTAGTGGCCATCCCCCTCTTAGTATTAGAAACCATTGATTCAATCAAATGTTTATATTCATTTGAAATAGGAGGTGGATTGTTAATACCCAGAATATAATTTGTCAATATTGAAACGTGTACCAGACACTGTAAAGCAGAATTCATATAGCAAGTATTTCCCAGATTAATCAATCCACATCGAATACTGGGGCCGGTAATGTTGGCTCTGTCATCATTTGTACACATTTTTCTAACCGAAGATGTGGAACTTTTGATAGAAGACCCCGCAATTAACACCTTGTTATGGTAGTTATTGGAAGTGATGGTAGAAATCTCCATTCCTGATGATGGCTCAGATGTTTTACCATCCATGAATAACTCCCACTCATCAAAACCTCCATTTAAGATCACAATTGGATCTAATTCAATCTCGTTCCCGTTATTTCCTCCTCCTCGCTTTAAAATGCTTAAAAACCTTGAGATATGAGGTGTCAAGTTATCATAAGTGGAATTTTCATCAATCACAACAACCAGTTCCCATTGTGTAGCAAGATTTTTCATCATTGCTTTTTCAATTGGGGAATTTAATGCCATTGTATGATTCAATATTTCATCCATTGAATAATTTTCCTTTACAAATGAAGGGTCCACGTTTAGGATATTGGGGAAAAGAGTGATATGGTGTTCCATGAATGCATAATGTGATCTGAAATCTATAATTAAAATATGTTCATTATCTTTTGACGAATCTGCCATCTTCAATAATTGTGAAACCGTAATATACCCTAATTTGGTCTCTGAACTCCATTTCTTCGTCTCTTTTCCATTGTTTAATATGGTATTAAACTTCTTCCACAGGGCTCCTTTACCCGAATCCTCTTTCATCACAATTCAATAATAAATGACAGTTTTGGACACAAAAAAGAAAAAAATGACGCGTCAAGAAGTTGGAATTTCAACTCAACCCCTCAAAATAGCTCCTTTTTTTTAGTTTCAAGTTTTAAATTACTCACCAATCAGCCCTTGTTCCAATTAGAAGCTTTTTTCACTCAAAAAGACATACCAATTTGGTTCTTTTGACGAATCAATAAAAATTTTAGAAAAAAAGTGGTGAATATCTAAGTAGAGATAAAATTTTTTTTTCTTTTACTTATATAATTAAGTGTTTCTTTCAAAAAAGTACAGAAAAGAATGTCATCCAACAAGGAAGTTGAATTTAAGCCTGTTACAGTTGACAAGTCCATTCCAGTGAATTTTGATTTAGGAAATTTGGCGGTGTTTGACCCTCAACCTTTAGATTCCAAGTCTTTATCAAATATTGCAACTAAAGAAAAATACTTAACTGATATAACCAGAGACAACGTGCAGTTGTTGGTTAACCAACTTCTCTCTTTACCATTACAAAAATCCACTGCAGATGAAAAGCTCACTCTTTTGCGTTTACCAAACCCAACCACCCAATTACCACGTGAAAAATCTATTCCTAAACCTAAAGAACCAACTAGATGGGAGAAATTTGCGTCTAAGAAGGGTATTCAAAAGAAGGGTAAGACTGGTAAGCTTGTATATGACGAACAATCCAAAGAATGGGTCAACAAATGGGGTTATAAAGGAAAGAACAAACAAGTGGAAAATGATTGGCTTATTGAAGTTGATAATAAGAATGAAAAAGTGGACTCCAAGTCTGGGGATTTGATCGATCCAAGGCAGTTATCACGTATGGAAAGAAAGAAGTTGATCCAAAGAAACCACGTTCAACAAAAGCGTAATTTACAACCTAAATAGAGAGTTTATACATTTAACCATTTTCTAAATATTCGTTAATAGTGCATAATCATTATTTCTTTATATAATGAAAGCAGTATCGTCATTAGAAGCGGTAGTTGCCATTGAACTATTAAACGATCCACATCATAAGACTCATTACGTGAAAGAAATCTCTCAAATCAGCGCACAACCTGCTTCAATAGGTAGAAATAGCCATTCATTATTCAATAAAAATGAAGTTATCATCAAAGAATTGAAAAATTGGCTGAATAATCCCGACAGAAAAGGGCTGTTTCATGATTTAGTATTGAAGTTTTGGAACTCTCGAAATTCCATCGATTATTTGGACTTGATACCTTCCTTTGAACAGTTTTTGATAAATACTTCAAATCTCTCTTTAAATGATGAACAATATTATATTAATGTGGTCCATTTCATAGACTTGTTGTTGACCTTTAAATCATCTGATTCAGAGAAGAAACGATTGTTATCTAAAAGACAATCATTATTACAATCAACATATGTCCCATTACCTGATATCCATGATAGGAAAATGAGGGAAATGATTTGTAATTTGTTTGAAATAGATGATACAAGCTTGTTCATAACAATTGAAGAAATGAATAGACATATATTTTCATCAGATATTGTCAATTATGTTCAATCCAATGGTTTAAGCTTAAAATATACACTAAAAGATTTTGATTCAGAAACTAAATATTCCAATTGGCTTACAGAAACAAAGAGTTTGGAAAATTCAATAATAAAGTCATATGGATCTAATGCAAGTACCAATTCATTTCCTTATATTCCAACAAATTTACATAAAGCGGTGGTTAGATTGTCATCGATGGTTTTAAACTCAGACCCTTTTTTTTTGAAATTATACATGGACTGTCTTCGTTTGTGGCAATTTGATCCGTTTGAATTGCAATTCATATTTTTGAGTTTAGTAAACCCTATTTCAAATTCCGAATCCAAGGATTTATCAAAATTTTCGTTGGATTTAAATAAAGCAATGGGCTTAGCTTTAACTTGTGCACCAATACAAGTTGATTTTAATGACTGGCCAGTGGCTCAAAAAAAGCGAATGTTAGTGGAATCAATGAAAATATACAATCTTATTAAGTCTAAGACAGAATATATCTTTTCTCGTTTCTTTGATGATCAAAAATCATTTACAAATTCCCTGATTATTGTGAAACAACTAAAATTGACTTCAAACGAATTGGGAATTAGAGCTGTCATAAAGGAAAAATTCAATTCTTGTTTGAAAGAGAGATCAGGAGTATACTTCAAAAAAGCAAAAATTTCTGAACGAAATCACCAAAACTTGACATTTGATCAAATGGCTATATATCTGACTGTTGTTTCCCGGGATATCAATTTGCTTTATAATTGGAAAGTTATGAATGGCGAATTGAATACAACATTTGGTATTTACGAATATGGATCTAAAGTTTTGATGTCGCCAGTTTTGAAGTTTGTTAAGGAGTTTGTAGCGAAAATAAAAGCCCAAACTCTTGGTGGGACAAAGTTTATTAACTCAGATACAAGACAATCATTCAGCTCTTTTTTGGACGAGTTGAATTCACTGAAGGATAGAACAGGATTCAACTTTGATTTTCAATCTGAATTGTTTGATGATTTCATTCAACTTGTACATTCGTGGAGTCCAGAGCTGAAAAGTCAAGTGCTAGAAACTATCAAACAGGACCCATATTTAGAGAGACTTGATGGTTCTTCATCGTCCAAATCTGTTGCGAATATCAGAGGGATATTGGATGGATATATTAAATTATTAGAGTCTTTTCAATGGAAGGATGAAGCCCAAAAGGCACATCTAGAAGTCCAAATGTATAGTATGATATCAAACGGAATTGATATCTATGCTAACCATATGTTCACAATTGTTCAAAAAAATATCTCCAATGTAGTTGATTTGAAAGGTGAAGCCTGCACGTCTTTGAATAATTTAATGGTTATTAAGCAATATTTGAGAAAGCTTGAAGGGAAACAGTCGCTTATTGAAAGTTGTCAATTTTTACAGAAGTCTGGCTCTTGGAAGTTAAAGTCACCCAGAAAGTTTGTGAGTATAAATATAAAGAGTGCTGAAAATGTTGAAGATTCGAAGGGTGGTCCGGTATCACTCAAAGTTGCGATAAGTGGATTGAAAAATGGATCAACTCGGACAATTCATAAAGATTATTCCCCTGAATGGTATGAAGAATTCAATGGGTTTGTGAAAGAGAATTTGATGTCACCAAACCTAAAATTTACGCTGCTATCAATTGATGATAAAAATGAAGAAAGGGTTTATAAATCAATCAACTACAACGTTGATTTGTCCAAGGAGAACTCAATTGAAGACAAAAAACTACCATTATCACCCAAAGCAGGTAAACTGGTTATTTCTACAAAAGTTGAATTTGAGAAAAATGATCCTATCTTTTACATTGAAAAGAGCAAGTTAATGATTGAAATGAATATTACCAGAGCTATCAAACTGTTTGTTGATGAATACACTCAAAAGATGAAGGAAATTTTTTCTAAGGAGTACTTAGATACTTCACTTACCGAGGCACCTGTTACTGGTAACAATATCAATTATCAAAGGTTAATGGATATTAAACTAAACGAATATACAAGTTTAATGAGAAATAAAATTATACCCGGAATGTATAACAGCTTGGAAGATTCATTATTTGATGAAATTGTCAGAGAGATTTGGTCAAAAGTCATTAAAAGAGCCGAGGATTTATTATTACCAAGGTTATCGAGTATCAATAGAACTGTTACCAACAAACTCAGTAAAAGAGTATCCACTTCCATTAATTACAGTGATAAATCCAAATACAGATTAACCACCGAAGTTGAAGTAATAAGAGTCATTGAATGGTGTTTTAAATTCAGAGAAATGCTAGATATCTCCATCATCAACCATGATCTTCAACTTGATTTCAACAAAGAATTGGATAGATTAAATAATATCAAACTTTTGATCGATTTACAACCTCATGACTTATGTTTACGTTACAATCATTCTTGGAATTACATCAATCATAAATTGATTCAAAAGAAGTTAAAAGTCAAAGGTTTTGATTCCATTGGATGGGAAAACGCTCAAAAGGATAAATATCTTATTTGCAGAGTTCTCTTTGCCAAAGGTGAGACTAAACAAGTAAAAAAATTCCTCGAGGTGGAGAAGAGATTCGAACGTGTGATCAATACAGAAATTGAGGTCCAATACGCAAATTAAGTCCTTTTATTACACTATGTAAATTTATATAAAGAAAATAAAAAAATACAATTATCATCAATTCCTTATTGTTACTTTCTCTTTATATAAAAAGGCCCGTATTTTGCGCAATGGACAAAATAAATGGGAAATCCGGTGTCATTGATACACTAATAGAAGATCATAATGAAGAGAACAAAAACACGCTTAAATATAGCCGGTCCATGAATTCTAGTAATGGCTCACTTAATTCAAGTTTAAATAATGGATTGGTTATTGGAATGTCTAAAGCACAGCCAAGTGTTTCAGCTTCTAATGCGTACACCATGGGTGAAAGTCCAGAAGCCAATGCCATCAATGCAGAAAACGGGTTGGTATCAAACTTCCGAAATTTGGCATCAGGCACCAATGTTAATAATGGAACCGAGATGTTGACACATCGAAAATCTAAGAAAAAACATCAGAGATCATCAAGTACAAGTTCAGCAACAGAGAAACACTTGCCAGAGCTCCCGAAAACTCCAAAAGTTGACGAAAATGGTGCTTTGAATATGATTACATCGCCCTCTTCAAATCATTATCTAGACTATGACAAGAATTTGTACAAAGATGAAATGTACCTAGACACTCAATATAGATATGCATCTGATAAAAGGAACGACGACTTCCATTCCATTTTTCCCACTCTTGCCGAAAATGAACGTCTATTAGACGATTTTAGCTGTGCTTTAAGTCGAGAAATCCTTTTACAGGGAAGAATATACATTTCAGAGCATTATATTTGCTTTTATTCGAGTTTATTTGGTTGGGTAACAAATCCAGCTTTGATCATATCCCATGATGAAGTGATAAAGTTTGAGAAGAAATCTACAGCAGGATTGTTTCCTAATGGAATAGCAATGCAAACAAAAGAAACCACCCACACATTTGCAAGCTTCCTTACAAGAGATCAAACTCTTAACTTTATTGAGACAATTTGGTCAAAATCTCTGGCTTTGAGTAAGCTCAATAACGAAACACCAAGAGATGTAGAAATTCTGGAAGGCTCAAGAACATCCATTGGTGGTCTAAGTGAGCAAGATATATTCACAATAGATGGCGATTCGTTAGACTCTTCAAATGATGACACGTATCCAACGGATCCCGAAGAAAATAGTGAAAATGATGAAGAGAATGAACATTCTTTAATCGATGCTTCCACTCCAGTAATTACACAAAAAGAGTTATTTAAATCCGAGGAGTTTCCTGGACCTTCAGCTCACAGTCCAACTAAAAGCCCAATTGACTATAATGAGAAGAAAGAGACCATTGTTTTAGAATGTACATTTGATGTTCCTCTAGGGCTACTTTACAAATTGATATTTGGTGATGATACAACGTATCATAGAAAAGTTTTGGAAATGAATGACGGATCTAATTTTACAGAATACAGTGGCCTTTTGAAAGATAAAAAGAGAGTATTTGAATTTGATAAAGGTCTGAATTATCCTATTGGGCCAAAGTCTACGAGAGTTTATATGGAAGAGATAGTTGAAAATTTCGATTTTGAGGATTATGTTGAAGTTATTAGTATTTCTAAAACACCAAATGTTCCATCGGGTGGTGCATTTGATTGTAGAACAAGATACATCTTTGTTTGGGATGAAAACAACAAGACAAAATTAACGGTTTCGTATTATCTGAATTGGACAGGGTCTAGTTGGATCAAAGGTGTGATTGAGAGTAGTGCACAATCAGGGCAACAGAAAGCAGGAGATGATTGTAAAACTGTTTTGGAAGAAGCTGTTGCAGATCAGCAGCAACAGCAGGAACAACAGCAAAATGAATCAAAGCCAAAGAAGGTTTTGATCAAGGAAAAAGCAAAGAAGACAAAGAGAGAACCAAAAGAAAGTATGGATGTAAAGCAGATTACTGAGAACACCTACGCCATTTTAGAAAGATTGAATAAAATTGTCAAGGTATTGATACTGGTAATAATTTTAGAATTCATTATTATCATAGGGTTAGGTTTCAGCCAATTTCAGTTATTTAAATTAATCAACTAGTTCTTTTATATTCATATATTATATACATGCAGTTAATTAAACGGGGGATAGGGTATCGTTATTGAAATTAAGATCTTTGGATTCTAATATTTCTAGGGTGTCAATAGTAAAAACTAATATTTTGTCATTTGAAGAGTTCAATTCAAAGATGAATATCCCTGTCAACACTCTTCCTACATCTTCCGAATCTTCAGTGAGGTCTAAGCTTTTGATTGTTTGTGATATTCCTTCAATTGTTTTTTTGGCCTCCAACAAAGCTAAAGTTTGAATTGGGTTGGAAGACTTAAGCAACTTGGACCAATTGAATTGATCAACACTAAATACTCCGTACTTGGCTTGATCATTATGAGAGTTCATGAGATGCTCACAACTACTTAGGCAAGTTCTCCATTTTATCCGTATCTTGGATGTATAAGGGGAAACTTCTTGCTGTGGACGATCTTCATAGGTGATTTGATTATTGTCAATACTCAAATTGATTAGTTCATCATCACTGAGAGATTTCATAGGTTCAATGATGGTCAAATCCGTTATATGGATTTGACACCTTGGATTTAAATAAAACATTGTAAGTCCCTTTTGAATAGTTTTTATGGCCAAATTCACGGCTACCTTCCCTTTCACCTTGGGTAGATTGGGGAATTGGTTTGGTAGTACTCTCATCATAATCTTGTTGCTCATAATCCCCTGAGGTGGAATTTTAGTCAAAAGCTGTGGGACTTTCAACTGTAATATCTGCACCATGGTCCCTAGATTTGCGGTCCGTTCCAGTTTCCTGTTAGAATCTCCTTGAGATAGGGCCCTGATCCCCAATTTGGCTATCCGGTGGCCTATCTTTATCATTTGAGTTTCAATCATCTATTCAAGATGATAATAAAGTCAACTTTTTTCCTCTGCATATATATCTATACAGCAAATTACTGTACAAACCTATTATTACTTTTTTTCCTTTATAAGTGTGTTACTCTGCACAAAGTTTTTGCAGCTATCACAAAGACTCTCCTTATGCGTGATCATTTAGTCTTGGTCCGCTTGCAAAGGCTTGCGATGGCTTGTTTAAAAAGATCATTGGATATAGAAAACCTGAGGGTAGAAGAAAATTTACTATAGGCTTATTAACGATGGCGCTGAAACTTTTCGAAGTACATCATCTTAACCTCATAATTATAAGGATAGGGCACATGCTGCAATGCACTGCAGTGCATTGCAAGTTGCAGATTTAGGCGGCTGAGCATATTTCCAAAAAGGGGAATTTGTGCATGTGATAAGGATCCAGCTTGGCAATATTGAAGCAGTAAGAGCTGAATAACAGTATGACTACTGCAGTAGTAGGTTCGATAGGTTTTGCATTTGAAGATATTGGATGGAAAATTTCAGGTGAAGTTCAGGTGACAATCGTTATGTACACAATTGTGTGCGCAATTGAAAAATTGAGGTGGAAAGCTGGTTTTTTTCACATTATAATAGGAAAAATGTTTTGGTATGACCAATATCAATGTGTGTAAAAAGGAGATACTTTAAAGAGGAGGATTCAATATTGGAAAATCCAAGAATAAAATTTCAAGAATAAAATTTCATTTCATCTAGTAAAATTATTTATTTGGGCATTAGATTGAAAATGGGGGAACGATCCGAAGTATTTGACTCAGAAGATCCCCATTTACCTAATTTGCCGTCAGCAGATCAAATTCCGTGGTCAGAATACGATTTTTCAGATGATGATGAAGAAACATCAAACGGGAATGATGATGTTAAAAGTAATCGTTCAAAAGAACGTCAATCTCATAATGATGATGGTGACGATGATTCTAATGCTAGTTTGAAGATTGCCAGACACAAAAGTGCCATTTCTTCATCAAGGCTGTCTCGGAAAGGTTCAATCTTCAATAATATTTTTGCTTTTGGTTCAAGAAAAGGGTCTACCAATACACAAAAGTCAAGCGATCTGGAGAGACAAGGTTATAGGATTGATGATGCAGATATAGGTGATGATGATGCAGATGAATGTGCAGTTCATTTTGATAGTGAAGAACACGTTGAAGATTCCAGTGTTATAGATATTCCACCATATCAAAAGAACCGTATAACAAATTCAATTTTAAACAGTGCAGATACAGCAACTAGTGCAGTTTCTACAGGTCTATCAAATGGGAGAATGGAAAATGGTACTTCTACTACTACAAGAAAGAAAAAAAGGAGAAGAAGACATCGTCGTGGTAACGCTAGAAGGTATGGAGGATCAAAATCTAAAAAAGAAAGAGTTGGTTGGGAGCCTGGGGTGAACATCGAAACAACCAATGTTGTATTGAAAACTCCAGGGTCCCGAATCACAATCACAGACTATTCTGAGTCTCGATACAGGGTAACAAGATATAATTTACATTCTGAGATGAATCCCAAATTTAGCAGATTTACATCAGAAAGCAGTGGCCTAATCCCACATGGAATGTTTGGTTATGATGATGATGATGGTGATGACGCTTCTATTGATTCGAATGTTTCACATAACCAGGGGCTGAAAGAGTTTATAGCATATATGGATGAAGTCTCTAAGTCAAAGCAAGAAGTTGAATCAGCTGTGAAGAATAGACCCAAGTGGTCAAAGGTTAGATGGATTAATGTTGTTGGAATATCATGGGAAGCTGTCAGAATATTAGCCAAACAATATGATTTGCATCCATTGGCAATTGAAGATATGATTGATATTCCACAAAGAACAAAAACAGATGTTTATAAGAACCATCTATTTCTTGTTGTCCCACTCATCAAATTAATTAAAACCAAAATGAAAGTTCCTACAACCTCGTTGTATAAAATTGCTTGCAGAAAGTTGAACTTGGATGAAGATTTATGGCTTTCTAGTAATAATCAGAACAGAACTAGTAATGAAGAAAATACAAGACCAAAAACTATTGCAACAATGACGGCTTTGGCTAATGAATTAGAGAAAAAACCTCTCAAGAATGGGCCTGGTATGAAACGGCGAAATAGTGGTTTTGATAGTATGAAAGATGAATTTCTCCATAGTATTGAAACAGCCACTGATTTCAGATCTTTAACGGATCAAGCTTACTTTAAATCACTCAATGAGAAATCTAAAAAAAAGCTGGATAGGATCCAAATCCATAGACCTTTAACACCCAAATCCTTGGTGGTTGGAACAGAACAATTGTCAATGTATTTAACCAAAGATAATACGGTTCTGACATTTTTCGAGCATTACACCCCAGAGATTGAGAATGCTATATTGAGTAGACTTTCAACAGATTATACAATTTTGAGAGAATCATGTGATCCAAGTATATTATTCCATTCAGTTCTAGACGCAACGTCTGATTTATTATATCCTGTTTTAGAAGCATATCAAAGAGTAATAAATGAAAAAGAACTTGAAATCTTAACAGCATACGTTCCTGATGTTAGGCATACCCAGAGTCTACATTTGATGTTGAATGAATTGGCATATTTAAAGTCAACAATTTCACCGATTGCTGCATTAATCACCCAATTGCAAGGACAATCTGATGATGTCAATTTTTCCTTCCTTAATGAAAATTCCAAGCTTTACTTAAATGATATAAGTGATCATTTGTTGTCTTTCATTGATGAAATAAGTGGTATGTCTTCGACAATTGAAAATCTCATTAATTTAGTTTTCAATACAATTTCAGTTTCAACAAATACTTCCATGCAACAATTAAGTATTGTGACAGTATTGTTTTTACCATTGACTTTCTGGGCAGGTTTCTTTGGTATGAATTTCGAAATTTTTGGAGAATTGAAATACGACGTTTCATTTTATTGGAAATTAGCAATTCCCTTCACAGCAGGTTTAATGTTATTGGTTATGTATCGTTCAGTTTGGAGATTCGCTGTATGGTGCAAAAAGTGGCTGTATAGAACTGGACGTGGAGTCGCATCTATTCATTTTTCGAAAAAAAATCCGAGACCGAAGAAATCAAGGAAATCAAGCTGGTGATGATCTACTAGCAATAAACCATTTACTTTGTGAGCTGAAAATAATGCAAGCGATTTCAAAATATTCAACAGCAGTTAAAATGTTTATTGGTAAACATATTGAAATTTTTTTTAAAAGTGCAAGGTATTATGATTATTAAATAGTTTTTTATATAGTAAAAAATAATAAAGTCTACGGTGTCGCCCGTGTGGTATAGAGAGATTTGTAAAAAACAAAACGAAATATCCTGTATTTAATTTCGAAATTTTTTTATTCTTTTTTGCTTAAAATAAATTAAAATGGAAAGAATCTATTGTTATTGTCCTTTTGAAAAATAAAAGGTGATTCACCATGTGAAAATGCTGGAGTATTTGTATTGATTGAGTTGAAAGTATTCTTATCGAATAAGGAATTGGTATTCTTGAACGAAGAAGAAGAATATCCAATATTCAAATCTGAGTTGCTGTTATTTTGGTTCATTGGAATAGAAATTGGGTCTACGTTGCAATTCCTTCCATTATAAGTAGAAGTTGAATCAAAGGATGGTAATAATGGTTGAGCAATTGAAGGGAAATGCCTTGAATTTTGTTGAAGGGAAAATTGTTGGGGTTTGAATTCTTGTAGATCTTCTTCATCATCAAAAATGAATAATTCTTCAGTGTTATTTTGATTATTATTGATGTCAATTGCATTATTGTTGACATAGTTAATGTAACGAGATTCTTGTTCGGTGAAAGTGACCATATATTCTTGATCAATATTGTAACCGTTTTTGGCACCAGTGTTGATAAGGAAATCTAGGCCACCTTCTAAGTCTCTATCAAGTAAAAGCATATCAACAATACCAGTGAAAGAGCAAGTTGAAATATTTTGATAAAAATCAAATAACCGATTTTTATCATTCAAAAATGATTTATAGTTATTATCGGAAGGTAAAGCTTTTCTGAATGGGCACTTGTTGAACAAAGTGTACAATAGAGTAATTCCAATAGACCAACTATCAACTTTAGTAGCATCATAGTAATCGATATTATTTTGATTTGACTCATCATTTAAAGCTTCAGGGGCCATATATTTTTCAGTGCCGACGTTGAAATCATTACATTTTGGAGATCTCGAAGCCAACCCCCAATCACATAATTTAATGGTACCATCCCTCATCAACAAGATATTTTCAGGTTTAATATCTCTATGAAAAACGCCTTTTGAATGGGTAAAAGTGATCACGTTGTATAATTGCTGACATAAAGAGGCGAACATTTTACTGTCATTTTGAAAGGCGTTCCCCAGATTAGTTTTGTCATGAATAGCATCGTATAAGTCACCACAAGGAGCATATTCTAAGACCAGAATGATGAACTTCTTCGTTTCGAACTTATCAATCAGTTGGCAGATATTTTCATGGTATCCCAAATGCTTCATAATTGCCACCTCGTGATTAGCCATTGATTTGACTCCATTAATCGACTTTTTCAGCGCTTTGACTGCAACCATTCTGTTGTTCCGGATGTCGATGGCACTGGTCACCTTTCCGAACGATCCTGTTTGGAGATTCGAATGAAAAGAGTAAACTCCGTTAAGTAAATGGATTCCTTTCTCGTACTTCAAATATTCGTCCATCCCGCTTCTGAAATCGCTCGAAAGGTGGTTCATGTCTCCTCCCAATGTCCCCATCTTCATTGCTGATGTTCCTTGTCCGTATGTATCGAGCTGGGCAGTCATCTTGTTATGATTTATGAGGAGAAAGACGTGTAATCTAAGAAAAAGAGGCGGGGGCGAGAATGCTCGTCTTTATCTATCTTTTTATAACTTTTGAGTCATGCGATGACATAACAATTTTTGTCGTCTGACGTAAGCAAAAGAAAACAAAAACACAACAAGTGAGGCGTTGTGGCATTTTACAAAATCGTTGCCCTTTTTGGTACCCCTCCACATGTTTTGGGGGATGGCGCCTGCAAGGGCTCATTACACTGATTGATTGCTTAGTACTATACAGATTTATTAGGATATGGGACAAGGAGCTTTGCTGGTAGTAAAGCGATTACGGGTGTGGCTTTAAAAAGAGAAAGTGGGGTGAGGCGAGGTCACGTGGTGATAAGAAACACAAAAGTCAATTGCTTTAATATAATGAAGGATAAAAGACTCGAAAAGGGGGTTTTGTATGTTTACAAGTATAACAAGGGTGTTACTTGTAGTACAGTATAAATTATAGATTGACTTATAGACAAAGAGAAAAAGTCCCATATTGAAGAAAACCGGAAGATATCGGATATAAAAAACGGTGGAAAATGCTCAGCATATTTGTAAAAGTGAAAGTAAATAAACTCATCCCATCCACAATTAATGGATTGATAACAAGAGAAGGTCACGTGATGCTGGTATTATTATTATTATAATTCTTATCTTCTCAAATACAAATAGTAGTATTATTAAATTAATAATGTCACGTGGCGTGTTAGTATTTAGTCATAGTAAAAGTATTTTGTTATTTCAATAAGGTCACGTGATGTTGATAATATAATTAGTATGTTGTATTTGTATTTCTACTATTGTTATTATTATTATTTGTTATATAACTGATTTGCATTTTTATTATTATTCTTTCTTATATAACTGATTTGTATTTTTATTATTATTCTTTCTTATATAACTGAATATTTGTATTTTTGTTATTCTTTCTTATATAAACTAAATATTTTTACTATTATTATTCTTTCTTATATAACTGATTTGTATTTTTATTATTATTCTTTCTTATATAACTGAATATTTGTATTTTTGTTATTCTTTCTTATATAAACTAAATATTTTTACTATTATTATTCTTTCTTATGTAACTGATTTGTATTTTTATTATTATTCTTTCTTATATAACTGATTTGTATTTTTATTATTATTCTTTCTTATATAACTGAATATTTGTATTTTTATTATTATTATTATTATTATTATTTTTTTTATTATCCTTTCATATATAACTAATATGTATTTCTACTATATAATCACACCTTCAATTGCCTCATCAATTGTTTACACTTCAATTCCGATTGTGTTTCCCTTTGATGCGCACTTCTTAAACTACCCTTCAATTTATCAATCATTTCTTCAAGAGATTTGGTTTCTTCTTTATATCTCTTATTACTCAAATGGAATTCTTCATTCTGTCTCTCCAAATCCTTGATCACCCTTTGTAGAGATTCAATCTTGTGTGATTCTGTTCTTTGATTTGAAATGGACATAAATAGCTTATCATCTAATTCACCTACTCTATCGTTCCACAGTCTCTCCTTAGTCTGTATTTCTTGTTGCATCTGTTCTCTCATCTCATTCATGGAATTCTGGATAGACTCGTTGAATCGGGTTAATCTTTTATTATCTTCAACTATATCAACATATTTCTCATTCAGCAAATCAATGGTACTCATCAAATCTTTGATTTTGATTTGATCTCTATCCAATCTTTCTCTCATATCGGTTCTTTCCTGTTTCATTTGGTCAACTTGCTCCTTCAATTGTCCGACAACAACAGAGTTTTCCGCATCAATTTTAACTTGTTTCATATGCTCCTGCAATTGATTTCCAATGTCATATAACCGGGATTCCAAATCTCTTTTTGAAATAACCAATTCATTTCTTTCCTTCATTAAATCTTCATTAGCGGTGGTCATTGTGGTGATCTGTTTCATCAAATTTTCACTCTTCATAACGTGCTCTTTAATCTTTGCCAATAGTCCATCATTCTTTTCCATACAATCGCTTAATGCTCTTTTCAGAATTCCCACTTCCTTCATCATCTCATTATTGGTCAACTTTAATGAATGATTTTCTTTTCTTGTTGAATCCATTTGTAAATTAACATTTCTCAATTGTTTGGTTAGCTCTGACTCTCTGTTCATTGACTGAATTAATTCTTTTTGAACTCTTTCTACTTCACTGTTATGATGCTCCTTGACCATTGCTGAAGTAGATTTACGTAAGTCCTCGGACTTTTCTAATTGATCCTTAATAGACGAATAATCCTCCTTCAATTGATTGATCTCAAATATTTTATCGCTGATCACCCTCTCGTACTCTCTAATCTTTTCATTTAATCCATCAACTTTAGCTTCACTATCTTCCCGTTGGTTATTAATCCTGTTCATTTTGCTCTTAAGTTCTCCTAATTCAATTTCCAGTATCTTCTTCTCTCTCACCGCACTAGAAACCTCAACTTCGGCTTTACTCAGTTTTTCAAAGTAATCATCAGATCTACTTTTGTATAATTCCAAAGAGGCATTGATAGCGGTATTTTTTGTTTCCAATGCTTTAATCCCACTACGTAATTGAACAAGTTGCTCCTCTTGTTCATATTTGTGATCATTTGACATTTCGTATCTGCGGATTTTGGTCTTCAATTCATTCAATTGAGAGTTTAATCTCAAATTCTCTTGTTTAATAAACATAGATTCCTTCTCATTACCTTCACTGATCATTGAATTCTCTTTGAAATCACTGTTCAGCTTATTTATACTGACATCACCCAAGATGTTTCTAGATTGCTTGTGAATTGATGTAATTCTCTTTTTGGCATTTTCCGTCCTCTTCAATTGCGATTTCAAATCATCGATGATCTCATTTTTGTGTTCCAACTCAACGGCCAGGCTTTCATATTTGAACTGGTAGTCAACTGCTGATTGTTGATTATTAGTGGTATAAGATGACACACTATCTCTAAAGGTAGATTTATATTGAAGCAAATCCTTCTGTAACTCAACGCACCTGGCTTGCAGCCTTTCATTTGCTTCTTTCTCTGTTTTCAATTGGCTTTTAAGCTCTTGTGAATCATCTAAAACATCATCCGATGCATTTACCGTAGTTAAAGAAGTTGGGGACCATGAAATTCCATTTTTCTTGATGATTTGCTTCATTTGTCTATTTTCATAAGACTCTGATGCTAATCTCATTCTCAAAATACGAATCTCTTCATTCAATTGATTAGCTTCAACGCTTCCGGTAGATGATGTCAATGATTTTATCTCACCTGGGTTGCTGGATAATCTCATCTTCATTTGAGAAATACTCATTTCAGAATGTTTTCTTTCATTTATTGCTCTTTCTTTCTCTATTGAAACAACTTTCAATTTATTTTCTAGATCTAAAATAGTCCTCTTTTCAACACTTAACTGTTCTCTCAAATCTTCAACTATAATCTTTGTCGACTCTAATTCCTTCAAATAAAACTGACGACCATTATCGAATTCAATTTCTTCATTGATTTTTCTTTCTAAGAGAGCTTTCGTTTCACTATAATCGTGTTTCAGCTGCTTGTACTTCTTTTTAATCTTATCTGATTGTTCATAAGCCAATCTCATTGATTCTAGTTCTTTATTCTGTAAATTTAAACATTCAATCTTCTGGGTTGTCACGTTGTTAGTTTGTTTCACAGAATCCAACGATTTTTGGACTTTTTGCAATGCATCTTCTTTCTGTTGTACCAAATCCTTGAACTCATTCAGTGAAGCTTTATTGCCCGCAAGTTGTGAAGTGATTTGATCATTATCAAGTAAAGATTGTTTCAGTTTGGCCTCAACTTCTTTAAGCTTTGATTCTAAGTTGGAATTAGCTGATTTTCGTTCTATGTTCAACGCTGCCAAATCTTTCTCCTTTTCATCCAATGATGACTGTAGCAATTTTATCTGTACTTCTAAATACTCCTTGGCCTTGGACTCCTTGGTCAACTCTGTTTCAACCTCTTTGACTCTTTCATCAAGCTTTTCCTTATCTAATCTTAACTTGGAAAGATCAGCTTCTTTCAATTTGAAATCAGCCTCTAATTCAGTGAAAGATTCATTAGCTTCGCTTAAATTCTTTTCCAAAATGACAATCTTTCTCTTTGATTCATTAACGGACTCTTCACTTGATTTGATGATGATTTGATCATTTTCAATAACTTTTGTCAGCTCATTAACTTTATCATTCAGTTCACTTTGGGATGCTAAAGAAACTGTTAAATCTTTAACTTCATCTTGAAGTTTTTTGATTTTCAAACTATATTGAACTTCCTTGGCTTTGTTATCATCCAAACTTGGTTTCACTTTGGAGATTAATTGAAACCATGGATCGTCCTTCATCTGTGCCATAATTTCCAAATTTTTAACAATAATTGAAGAAGCCCTCATTTTCACTAGTTTGGACTGAATAGAAGATTTAATCAATTTCCCCTTACAAATTGAGTTAAATTGGGTAAAAATCACACTTAGCTTTGAATCTCTTTGTTTTTCTAAATTGGCTAAAACTCCATTACGGAAAAACAATTTACTGACACCTACTTTATATTGATCTTCTTCTAGTTTCAGTTCTGATATAATTAATTCTGACAATTGTTTAAACTCAGCTTCCGTTGTGGATTTACTGAATTTTTTCATTGAATAGAACTTGGAAGCTAAAATTGAATAATGAGTTGCAAATTGTTTGAAATCTATTCTATTAGGATATCCGGATCTTGCAATTCTGATCCCTTCTAAAACACCATTACATCTCAATTGATCTAGAACAATTGAATCCTTAAAAACGCCTGGTTGTTTATCGGGATTTGGCAAAATACAGCGAACAAAATGAGGATGAGTTTCCGTCAATTGAAACATTAATAAATCAAGTTGTTCTTTATGACGTTGAGCAACCGTCCTGAAGATTCCAGATTTTCTTTTTCTTGGTGATTTGGTAGGTGAATCTGTTATATTTGGCATTTGAGTTGAAGTTTCAAAGAAATCAACAATCATGAAATTATCAGAATTTGATAATAAATCAATCATGTTGGCTGAAAGAGGGTCTTTGTTTTTATCAATCCATTCATCAACTGAGTAATTAACCTCTCCAGCATAATGTTTGACAATAAAACCATCTCTTATCTTATTTGGCTTGAAAGGTAAATTTGAATTTGCTTTATCCTTTGATTCCAATTGTTTGAATAATTTATCAATGAATGTCGAGTCTGAACCTTTTGGAACCACACATTCTTCATCAAGAATCGAAAATATTGATGGTGAACTCTTGCCTTTTGAGCCTTCAATTAATTCAATTGTTGGTTTCAATTCATTACCAAAGTCAATATATTGCCATGATATTCCTTCCTTCAGATACTCACTTTGCTCTAAAACAAACATGTGATGATTAAAAAATTGTTGAAGCTTTTCATTTGTATAGTTAATACATAATTGCTCAAACGAATTCTTTTCAAAAATTTCAAAACCTGCAATATCCAGGATTCCAATATAATTTGTGAGACCATCATCAAATGAATTATCGCTGAAATTTGAATTTATCCTATCCATTAAAAATTGAAACAACTTTTCATACAGAATCTTAGAAAGTGCATCAATTGCAAACTTTGCTTGAGCTGAAGTTCTTTGTTGAGAAACAATTTCTCTGCCAATCTTGAAATTAGAGTTCAAAATTGATTTTTTAAAATTTGATTTAGAAACTCCAAGGAAGTTGGAAATGGTATCAATTGTTGATTCGGATGAATCGTCTAAAACTGCCTGTTTGTCATTATTCATATTTTTGAAATGAATGTTACCTAAATGTAAAATGATCGAAAGGATCTTGAAAACATTGAGAGTGTCCTTATCGGTGAAATTCATTACTTTGAAAGCTTTGAGTAGATTTTGGAAATCAGCTTTATCATCAATGGAGCTAACGGTTGATGTTAAGCCCTTATTCAAATAATCATACTCTCTGATATTGGATTTCAAGTGCAAGGTTTTCAAAGTTTCTTCCGGAGCACCCTTGAGTAATTGATAAAAAACATGATAATTTCTTTCCTGTGAATTTTGGGTAATCACTCTTGATTTCTCCAAAAGATACCAATTAATATAAGCGCCTGAAATCTCCGATTTGGCGGGATTTATATTGATTTTAACAAATTTACCGAATCTTGAAGAGTTCAAATTTCTCACAGTTGTTGCGTTACCAAAACTTTCTAAAATAGGGTTAGCTTGAATGATTTGAGATTCTAGTTGAAGTGCTCTTTCTTTATTGGATTCACTAGTTGCCACTGATAAAATGTATTGAATAACTTTTTTAGTATTTTCCGTTTTACCTGCACCAGATTCCCCGGTAACTAGAATTGATTGGTCCTTCTTCTCATTGATTAAATTTTCGAAGGCCAATTGTGCAGTGCCAAAAATATGAGGTTTTAATGTTAATTCATCACAATTATTCTTGTACATCTTGATGAAATCATTATTGTAAATGTTGATTGCTTTATATGGATTAATAGCAACTAAAAATAATCCGGAATGGGTATAAATTTTATCGTTTTGGTGTCTTAACTTTAGATTGTTCAACACGGATGGTTCGTTCAAATAGGTCAAAGATGCCATATCATCACATTGATCAAACTGTAACGGATTACACTTTTGAATTTCGCTTGGTTCTAATTTATATTCCTTACTGTCAACCAAAGATCTGACGGTAATTTTATCGCCTGATTCGACTATAACAGCTTTTTCAAATATTGAATTGGAGTCCATGTCCGTAGACGGGATCCAAACCTCGGTTGAGTCCATTGTCGATGACATTGAGTTAAAAGAGCGTTCCATAATCACGAAAAAAGTGATTTATTCTCAAACAAAAATATCCTTCGATGTTTATGTTTACATATTACCCAATTAGGCAATGGCCATTAAAATGGCTCAGCATTAAAGTTTAAACTGATTAAAGTATTAATAATAGTGTTAGATGTTTTTGTATAAAAATGTAAAAAAATAAACGCAGAAGGTATTGATTAATTAGTTGGTGAATAATTCTTCCTTTAATTCAATACCTAATTCTGCTCTGACATCCTTTAATTCGTCAAGGTAAGCTTGGTATTGTTCCTTGTTTTCAACCTTGAACTTCAAACCTTCGAAAACTCTGACGGCAGTAGCG
Organism: Saturnispora halmiae; assembly: GCA_030563645.1. NCBI lineage: Eukaryota > Fungi > Ascomycota > Pichiomycetes > Pichiales > Pichiaceae > Saturnispora > Saturnispora halmiae. Next base: position 9,432 of record JAJMJL010000021.1, on the reverse strand, counting down.
TAGTCATTGACTCTTCTACAAGCTCTAAGAGCCTTTTCAACGACTAATGGAGATGGAACCAAATCGTAAGAGAAACAGTTGTTCAAGACTCTCTGTAAAAAAAAATAATTTAATGTTAGTAAAATGATCATTCAAATGATAATGATAGGGTCAAAAGAAAATGATGGTTGAAAAACGTAGCTGAGATAAAATAAAAATAACCAATTGATAATAACAATTTGAATAATGTCAATTTGAACAATAATAATCATAAGTTGAAGAATCATAATCATAATCATAGTCATAATCATAGTATAAACAAAAAAATGTTGTCAATACTCACAATTATCATAATTATAATAACAATAACAATCATCAAGGTTCCTCAATCTCCTTTTTTCATTATTTCTTGATTTCTTCATATATATATATATATATATATCATTTGTCTTCCAAACCTGGTCATTTCTTAATTCCTATTTTCTCAATATACTTACTTGAACTTCGAACAAATCGTAGGCTTCTTCGAATTCCTTAACGTATCTGGTGGTGAATTCTTCGAAAGTTTCTTCTGCGTGGTCAGAGTAGAATCTGGCCTTGGAAACGCCAAAAACTCCGTTTCTCATTCCAACAGTTTGTCTTGGAATGGCTGCTCTAACGGCCTGTCTCATGTTGGTTCTCAAAGCGGCGGAAAACATCTCTTTTGTTGTGGTTTTAATTAAAAGAAAACGAGGGCAAATATGGTGAAAATTGGGTGATGATTTTTTAACAATATAGTAGAAAAATCATTTTAAGCCTTCTGATTGGCTGACACTTCTATTATGAATAGGCTTCCAATTCAATGGATACGGCGAGCTCCCCCTATTACCCGAGGGTATCTGTTTGGGTCGGTTGTAGTAGCTCTGTGTATGCAAGGGAACTTTGATTGGGGGAAAAAGGAGCCATGGCCGTCAAAAGACGTGGTATCGAATATATGGCAAGTATTCAACAACGGGAGGATATCGTTGTGGTTTTTCTCAAGAATGTCGTCGGTATATCAACAATTGAAGTATTTTGAACAAGCCAGTGATTCATCATGGGAATTTGGATGGCAATTGGTGGTGATATTAACATTAATAATGGCATATTCAAAACTAATATCACCAATCATATATCCGGGTTTAGTTTTGATCGAGACGTTGACTTACATGTCATCAATTATTAATTCGGAAGTGCAATTTATGTTTGCTATATTTGCAGTGAAAGCAAAATATATTCCATGGTTACAAGTACTTTTAAACACAGTAACCAACAATGGATTCAGAGATTTTGATTGGAAACAAGATTTCATTGGAATATTGATTGGACATACTTATTTGTTTATTAAAGAAGAAATACCAAGATTAAACCCCCATATGAAATCACCATTTTTAGCACCATGGAAATTTTTAAAAAATAATGACGATAAGGAAGAGGAGGTTAGTTTTGAAGATAGTCAAGAGATTGACCATAGGGAAAAGGAATTAGAAGAAGAAGAGGGAGAAGAAGAAGTGAAAAAGCAAGAAGAAGAAGAGAGAAAAGAAGAAGAAGAAGTGGAAAAGCAAGAAGAAGCCCATGAAACTGAAAATACCGAAATTGAACATTTGAATAACAGAATCAATTAATAATAATGAAATTAAACGTTTGAATAACAATAATGTGTTTTCCATATTGAATACCAGAATCAATAGATGATAATGAAATTAAACTTTTGAATTACATAAAAAATCTTGATAATGTGTTTTCCATTTTGAATAACAAAATCAACCACCAAAAGTTCATTTAATATCATTCAAATTTTCCTTTATCATATTTTGTTCCTTTATTCTTTTTTTCTTTTTCTTATTCTATAAATTATACCTCAATAAATACATTATAATATACCTGCAAATTTCTTTGATCTCATGAAATCTTCTCTTTTTAATCCTTTATAAATATCCTCTTCTTCTCCTTCTTCTTCTTCTTCTTCTTCTCGTTCTTCTCCTTCTTCCCCTTTTTCTTCAACCCCTTTCTTTGTTTCTTCGATATCGTATTTGGCTAAAACCATATTTTCCAATTCTGTTTCTCGTCTAATCTCTTCAACATCAATTGGATTAAACATCGTCTCTTCTTCACCCACAAGTTTCATGCTTTTAATCTTTTCTTTGTTTTTCCCATGATTTGGTACTCGTGTGGGTAAATTCATATCAAATCTTGGTTCCAAATCTTTCAAATTGGTTTTGAATGAAACTTCTTTATAATGATTCCCATTTCCCTCTATCATATCTTTTGTATCTTTACCAATTGACATTAGATTTAGTCCCATTTCATTATAAAGCATTGCTGATTTATTGCTTTCTATTCTTCTATAGTCAATATCACAAGTATTCCATTTTTTTATACCCATATTCCTATTCTTAATCAAGGACAGCGTATGTTTCAAATACTTATCTGCTGAGAGATCTTTGACTTTGACTTTGGATAATTCTCTTTTGTTATTCAACTTTGCCTCCAATGCTACTCTTTCTTCTTTACTGAGCGTTCCTTTAATAATGGAATTGCGCACCGGATCGTAGTTTGTCAACGAGGAAATCTTTCCTTTACTGGTATCTGAGATCTTGAGCTTTCGCTCTCCATTAAAAGTCCCATATTCACCCACCATGGACCTTGGCTTAGCACTATTTGCCATTTTTGTTAGTCGTGTCAATTTCTCCAAATGATCCACTTTGAAACTCTGCAATTGTTGCTGTTGTTGTTGTTGCTGTTGCTGTTGTTGTTGTTGTTGCATTCTCTGTTGCTGTGGTGTCATCAATGGCTTATCTTCCATATATGGCTTCTTGGAACGTTTGCAATTTCTTGAAAATGTCTCAAATTCATCGAAACTGGTATCAAATTCATCCTCTTCATCATCTACATCCATATTTGACATTCTCAACGGTAAATTACCCGTTTTTGACCGTGTTACGACCATTTTCTTGATTTTCACAAAATCGTGAAAATTTCACAAAAAAACTTACATGGAAAGACTAAGTGTATATCACATGTCACCGTTTTATTATCAGAAATTGGACAAATTTACCAATTATGAACGCTTTTAACATGAAGAGGCGGACGTCTTCAGGCTCAACATATAGCGAAGCGTCATCTGAACATACCCCAAAATCCCATTTTGCGAAAACTCCAGTTTTGGAGAATATATCGCTTTTTGACCTGCTGGATCCAAGTTTCATATCCCTCGATCTCAGAAAAAGAACAGACGATACATACAAATGGGTCAAAGATGTTAGTAAAAGAGCAGGAGGCAGTGAAATTGATAAATTGAAACAAGTGCTTCATGACAGAATTGACAAAGCATATTTAAGAATAGATAAACTCCAGAGCAAATCATCAACAGAAAAGATGTTCTTCTCAATGTCCGTTTATTTCATCTTTGTTATGGGCTTCATAGTAGGCAATTGCCCACAATATACCCATTTGATTTATTCTGCAGTTTTGGCCGTTCTTTTACCGGTTAGATTCATCACCTATTACAAAATTGGATTTGGTTATTATTTGGCAGATCTTTGCTATTATGTGAATTTCTTACTTTTGTTGTACATTTGGATATTTCCTGAATCACAGATGTTATTCATTACGTGCTGCTCGTTTTCTTGGGGAACCGTCTCCTTTGCTGTGATAACTTGGAAAAATAAATTGGTGCTTCATAGTATAGAGAAAATCACCTCCACTGCAATTCATGTTTTCCCAGGTATAATAATGTACGTTATTACGCATCAGTTGGATTATGATTACAAGTCAAAACGATTTCCTGGATCTGTGAAACTTGAACAATGGAATTTCTGGCAAGGGATTTTTTATACATCAATAATGTATTTCATTTGGCAATTATCTTACCATTATTTCATTACCATCAGAAAGGCGGAAAAAATAAAGAAAGGGAAAGTCACTTCTTTTGAATATCTGAGAAAGGCATTTGCCACGAATCCAGTAGGAAAATTTGTCAACTCCTTACCAGAGCCCTTTCCTGTCGTTGCTTTCACATTTATTCAATATGGTTATCAATTGAGTACCATGTCTTTATGTCCATTACTTTACAAATACAAAGCATTGTGTTCTTGCTTTGTTTCATTCATATTCCTAACTGCTGTTTATAATGGTGCAACTTACTACGTGGATTTCTATGGCAAGAAATTTCAAAAAGAGGTTATCAAATTACAAAAGGAAATCGATGAATTAAATCAGGAAAAGGAGGTTATTGGAGTTTCTAGAGAAGAACAAGATCTTATTTCCAAACCTGTCACCATTTCCGATATAATTGAAAATTGATTGGAATAATATAATTTATACTCATGTTTTCACTTAGTTAGAAACATTCTTATGTCTAATGCCTCCTTTCCATATTTCAAAATCACTGCATATACCTCCTGACTTTATAAGTGGACCAAATGGAACTTGCAGCACTCTAAACCATTCAAAATTATGGTTTTGAAGATAATTATTATTACTCAATTGTTCAACAATTGATTGTGTACTGGAAATCTGTTGTTGTGAATCTCCACCCAATGATTCATCAATCGAAGTATCAATTCCTAATTCAGTGCTAAATTCATCAATTAATTTTTCATTGAAAACGGGTTTGAAGGCCCTACTCAAGACACATCTCATATCAATAAATTCCAATAATGTGGATCCCAATGCAGGCCTAGTAGTTATTCCACTAATCTTCACTTTATATGAGCTATCGAATAAAACTTTTCTTTCCTCTTTCAAAATCATTTTAAGATCTTTGACTTTGTTATGATTATCTTTTGAGTCTTCTGAAGGTGCATCTTCATTATCAAGATAGTCTAATTTCTCGAATCCATCTCCACCCACATCAAAAACACCATCCCTTTTTAATAATTGCCTATACATAACACCCACTTCATCCCATCCCTCCAGCCATGCTAGTTGATATTCACTATTCAGTTTCCAAACTAAATTATTGTTAACTTCTTCATCTCCTCTATAAATTCCACTTATTGGTTTATCGGTAACCTGATTGGTGATAATTATAGTTATGCCGTATATTTGTGATAATTCCTTCAAATATTTACATATTCGACGCACATATCCTTGTTGTTCTCGCCATTCTAATTCAACTCTTGTGTGGTGAGTAATTGAATCCAATATTAACAATTTAATTTCTGGGATTTTTGTTAATAGTGCAGGTACTTGATAATATATTATGTGATCTTGTTCTTCTAAAGAAGTTGGGACCTTTGCTGTAGTTATCACATTTTCCAAATTTGGAAATAAATGCAAGTTATCTGACTTGGTTATTCCATTTCCTTCAATTAGTGAATCAAAATGATCTATTATTTGAGTTAATCTATTTGTTGGTAATGAACTTTCTGTTGATATATACAATGTTTTCACCACATTTGAATGTCGGTTGTGGTCTAATTTGATTCTTTTATTATCATGGTTTTCATTTTTCATGTCTAATTGACTACTATATATGGAAGGACCCAAACCTCCAAACTCTCGTGGTAATTGGATAGATATTGATAATTGAAGAAGCATATTGGTCTTTCCGCTTGATGCTTTACCTGCTAATTCAATGAAAAACCCAATTGGGATTCCTCCATTTAAATCTTCATCTAACCTTTCATCTCCTGTTGTAAAGGTCAATTTTTCTTCATAAAATTCGGGTATACTATGCATAGATCCCATGATATTGTTCAACGTCTCCTCTTTGTACCGTTCAACAAAGCTTTCGACTTCATGAGTGGTCCTATTTAACTTTTTTGCTGTTCCTTCAATTGATGATAAAAGAAGATCGGCACTGGTCAATTGACGCGTCTTGAACACCTCTAAAAGTGACTGGTAGTTCTCCTCGACGTTAACAAAACTCCCCTTTGGTGCCTGCTCTTGGAGGTCCATTCAAATGGTCAAAAAACACGCGTTTATATATAATGATTATGAAAATGTAAATATAATAGCTAGCTATTATGTATACAGGTAGGTAGTATTAGCAATTAATTAATTATAAACGATTTGATATCAAACCAAATCCTCATCATCTTGATTTTCATTGGCCAGAGCATGTTGGTCCATCTCATAAGCATCATCTACATCTTCTTCTTTTTCTTCATCCTCTTCTAGATCATCGTGGTCTTGTTCTAGCTCCATTTCTTCTTCCTCTTCTTCCTGCATCAATTCTTCATCATCGTCATCAAATACATCTTCATACGTTGGTTGGTTATCATTTTGTGGATATCTAAAATCATATTCTTCAGCATCATCACCCATTTCATTTCTTTCTTCATCTAGAGTTCCAATTTTACTATTTCTTCTACCATTTAGAACCGAAGTTTCGCTTTTACCTTCTTTCAACACAGTTGCCATGAAGTAAAGAAAAGCGACTCTCTTCTTCTTTTTGTTGAACATAAAATACATGTTACACCAAAGGACCCCAGGAAAATCGTTCAAAAATGATTCTTGAGGTTCAAATTGGAAACATATCGTATTATCTAAATCAATATGAGTATTTATAGTCTCCCAAACCCAATTCAATCCCGTTGATTTGCCAACCGATATGAGAAAATTGTTTACTCTGGTCATTAAATCGGTTGCAGACCCTAATAATTTGAAATGTGTTGGTTCGATAGTTGAAAAATCATGGTCTGGATAAGTTGAGTTCAAAATGGCTATAAGGTATCCAAACAATTTCCTTGAAGATGATTGTGATAGAGGACCAAAAGGAGAGCCCTCGTCATAGTTATTTCCTTCTGATGAACTTGGTGGTAATTCCGGAGGTGGAGGAGAAGTGAAAGATTTAGATCTTACTTTAGAGTCCACTTTTTCAATCAACTTCTGTTGGATTGGTAACCGATTGGAATATGAATATGAGAAAGAACGCTTTTTCAATTGCACAAATTGAGGATTCAACTCATGGTCGTCTCCACTAATATTTATTGATGAATTGGAATTCTGGCGTTCTGTCTTTCCACCTTGACTTCCTTCCATGTCAATGTCTTCACCCGATGCATTGTTGTACAGTTTATTAAGCGTTTTGTATAATTTCCTATCTGCACCAATTGGCTTCGTTGTAAATAAGTCACACGTTCCTTGAATGTGCATATCTGTAGTATTGAATGTCAATGCCTGGTTGACTAAATCTATATCGAACTCATCAATATACTAATTAAACGTCGGTTAGTATCTCCAAGACTAATTGTATCTAATTATCTCTAATGTTCATCCCATTGATACATACTTTCATTGCTATTGGAAATTATCTGTTTTTAATTAACAGAAGAGAGTGTTAATTAAAAGTTAATAAAGCAAAGTCAAAAAAATTATGTCAAATAAAAAAATAAAGCCCACGACCGGGATTGAACCGGTGACCAACAGATTTGCAATCTGCTGCTCTACCACTGAGCTACGCGTGCACTTGTTGTGAAAAATAAATGGTTGGTGGTATATAAAATTACAAAATATAAAAAATGTTGTATATAACATGTGAAGAAGAAGATATGGTAAGGGAAATAAAGTTGATTTTGGAATGTTTGAAATATTTTACATTGGATGTGATTGAGTAAACGTTTCAAATAATAGATATATTATCATGTGGTTAATTATACATATTAGTTATATTTTCATGTTGTTAATTTATTTATACATAATAGTTATATTATCATGTGGTTAATTTATTCATACATAATACTTTTCTTGTTGTTCATTTATTTATATATTTTTATATTTAATGGAATTAAGAGATTTGAAATGAGGATAAAAATGGTTCATTACTACTTCACAAAATACCGTTCATTAATTTAAAATAGTAGTTCAAGACCGTTCATTATATTTTCGGAAAATGTTTTTCTCTTTTATAAAATATTATTAATACAATTTATCTGGGTGGTAGAATATTGGCAACATCTTCCTTAATCCTTTCAATACCTTCCACGTCAAGACATCCATCAAAAAATTTCCCAGTTTGGATTTTTTCTATCAAATCAAATTCTTTCAATCTACCAACACAATGATCTAATTTATCCAATCGAATATCCTCTTCCTCATAGTATTCATCAATTTCTGGTTCGGAACAATAATTCTCTTCGTCAATTTCTATAAATTCTTGAAGATCTTTCCGGTCTTCCTGCTGGTAGTTTAATTGGTTCTTTTCAGATCCCTTGGCTTCTGGAACCTTTTCTTGACTACTGATTTCTTCAATCGACTCACTATCATTCTTGTTTCTTGTTTTTCGATTCATCACTGCTTGATCAGCATCGGTTTTAATCACGGTTGATAATGGCTCATCATATAACAATGCAAGAATCTTTTGCTTTTTTCTTGATGGTTCAATCACTTCTTCGTCAATTTCACTATTGATATCCGAATCAAAAGAATTGTCTGAAGAACTCTTATTTAAATTTTCTTCACTTGCACTTTCACTTTCACTTTCACTTTCACTTTCACTTTCACTTTCACTTTCACTTTCACTCTCACTTTGACTTTGACTTTGACTTTGACTTTGACTTTGACTTTGACTTTGACTTTGACTTTGACTTTGACTTTGACTTTGACTTGCACTTGCACTTTCACTTTCACTTTCACTTTCACTTCCACTTTCACTTCCACTTTCACTTTCACTTTCACTTTCACTTTCACTTTCACTTTCACTTTCACTTTGGTCATTAAGCGAATCCAAGGGCCTCACAGGTACATCTTGCATATCCTTAATAGAAAGACGTTCTTCTTTATCAAGTTCAGATTCCTGCAGTATAGGAAGCTCATTCAATAATCTCAAAAAATTATCTTTTGAATCAGGAAGCCTGCTGGTTATTAACGATTGAAATTTCGACTTTTCAATACCATCTTGAAGGACATATATCATTTCACAGTACTTTTCAATATCATCACCATGAAATCTTCTATTGAATAAATAATTAGCAACCGGAAATCTTGTCAGCATGTTCAAATTAAGTGACAATTTCTGCACATTAAATTCATTAAACCCACTTGTGAAATGCAAGTATTGTGAAATATTATTAAGAGCAGTATGAATCATTGTTTCTGGTCTACTTGGAACACTCTCAACAGCATTCCAAACATCATTCTCAGTTACCTCATCTATTCCATCTATTAACCCAATATGAAGCTCTTCGCTTTTATTATTAACATAATTTTCAATGATCTTTTTCATAAGCTTCTTTAAATGAAGTCTTCCATGGTCTTCCAGTGTCTTATATAAATTCTCTTTTATGTGAATACTCTTTAAATTAACTTTTTTTAGGGATTCAATTTTTAATAAAGAATGGACTTGGGTTTGGTATATTTTGTTCAAGTAGAGATCTTTGCTATCGAAAGAATGATTGAAAAAAAGCCCAGATCTGCTTTCCTCCTCTTTCTCCTCTTCTTCTTCTTCTTCTTCTTCTTCTTCTTCTTCTTCTTCTTCTTCTTCTTCTT